>PVJC01004063.1:0-66149 GCA_004026665.1 Murina feae | reverse complement strand
TCTCTCTCTCTCTCTCTCTCTCTCTCTCTCTCTCTCTCTCTCTCTTTCTCTCTCACGCACACACGGTGAATTTAGGAAATTGGTCATTTGGTAACATCATCCTTAAAAGAATTCACTTCACCTTGCCTCCTTATTCTGTGATGAAAGAATTCTCTACTTGCCTGTCTGTGACTTGAGAGGAGTTTAAGTAGAAACAGAATAATGATTAATTGTTGGAGAAATGTAGAGGCCTACTTCTAATAAATTAATAGAGACAGGCTAGGGGATTATCTCTGATTAACTATCCATAGTGAAGTATAAGACATGTAGAGGAAAGTGCAAGTCATGAATGTACAACAGAATATAACTTATATCCAGACCAGGACATAAAATATAACCAGCCTTTCCAAAAAGCTCTTATTCACCCTCCTAGGTACCATGCTACCTCCCCAAAGAAGCCACTGTTCTGGCTTCTATCACCATAGATCAGTTCTGCCTTTATTTGTGTGTTTCCAAATTTATATAAATAGAATCATACATATGAACTTTGTAGAGTGGGAAGCTTTTGTTCACCATAATGTTTATGATATCTGTTCTTGCTGTGTGTGGTTCTTTTGTTCTCCCTGTATAATATCCCTTGTAGGAACATCTTACAATTTATCATTCTATTCTATTGTTGATGACCATTTGGACTATTTTCAATTTAGGGCTATTACAAAGATGGTTGCTATGTACTTTCCAGTACATGCATTTTGGTAAAGATATAGTGTGTGTGTGTGTGTGTGTGTGTGTGTGTATGTAAAATGTTTTGGAAATTTCTTCAAAGTTTTAATTGACTGACTTTTTTCATTTGACTTCATATCGATTTATCAGCTACATCTGGGAATGTATTTACTGGGTTATAATGTATGCACACGTTCAGCTTTAGTCACCAAACATTTTGCTAGAATGTCCATCTGGCTTATTTGTCCATATGTCACTGGGTATAGGTTGCCCCCGGACCAGTTAACTCCCCCACACAGAGCAGAACATGTTAATGTGGTCGGAGCAGACCTTCCACAGGATCCCAGGTGGCTATGGTAAAGAAACCAAGCTATTGCCTGTGAGTGCCAATGGGTTATGGGTGGGGCACCAAGGCATCTGTCATCCCTAAGTTATAAAATAAAAGTTAAATAGCCACAACCCCCAAAATATAGGTACCTGCAAATATTGGTGAAGAGACAGAGCAAAAAATGGGACAGTTTTAGGAAACTTTCCTCATGACATTTCCAGCTGACTTTGGTAGTAGGCAGGTGATGTCCTCATGGACCTCCCGCATGTTTCCACTCTTTGCCTGGCTCCCACAGCTGGAACAGCTGGGCTGCATCCTGGGCTAAGCTGACTGCAAAACCATGCGTGCCTTGGCTGAAGCAGACAGGGGGTCCTCCAGCTGATTTCATGTGAGCCCTTCCCTACTTCAAGCAGCAGGATTACCCTGAGGGCGTCGCTTTCATATTTCCCCTTCATTCAAAGGGAAGCCACTTCTCCCCTCTGTGGAGCATGTGGGTGACCATTTCCTCTCTTGGAAACATCTGGGAACCTGGCTCCAGGCTAGGTTAGCCTTTCCTTATTTTGCTGTGAGTTCTCCAGCTGCAGAGAGTAGGGCTTCTCAGAGCTTCTGTCCATGCTGCGTGATGATGTGGAAAGTGGCACAAGTGCAGGCAAATTTAACCAAGGTGAATAGGAGCACTCCAGCCCCGCAGCCCAAACCCCATCTCGGAAACCCATGTTAGGAGAGTGCATGAGAATGGGGTGGGAATGGGGTGGAAAATATGACTCGAAACTCTCCGGAGTTGGGCTTGAATGCAAATGTCATCATTTTACTCAATGCACACGAACGTCTCAACAAAATTCCTGTTTCAGACATTCTTGAATTTGCTAATTTATATTTTATATTTTTGAACACTCTTCTGGAATAATCTGTCAATTAACATATACCAGATTCCCTTTCTTTTTCTGTTAGCAAACCCTACAAAAATGTTTCCCAAACCCATCAGTTCCCCCGAGTTTTCTGGTAATCACAAGCAGGCCTTCCCACGCGTTGGCCGATTGCGGTGTTCCCTAACCTCCCGCTGGCACTGCAAGTGTGAGTGCTCCCTGAGGACAAGCTTTCCATCACGCTCTGGCTGAGAGCCGAGACGGGGAGGGCCAGGTACAATTGTCTAGTTGACAAGGTGGGCTTTTTCGTTTTTTTCAAAAAGAGCAAATTGATTCTGGATTGTTCTTCTCCTCTTTCATTCTTTTAAGTAGTAATGTGGTTATAAGGATGAAAGAGGAGAAGAACAAAAAATACTGCAGAGTGGAAGCTGAGATGACATGGCGAAAACACTGGCTTGGGAATTCATCCAAAATGCTAATCATTAGCATTGTGACCTTGGACAAGTCCCTCAATATTGCCAACTTCAGGTTCCTCCTCATCTTTAAAATTGGACCACATTCCAGCTCTAAAATTCTTACAAGGACTTAACTTTTCCAAATATATGGCTATCCTAGGGATATCCTCATACACTTTTGATAAAAACAAACAAATAATACTTTACATGAAAATGGGTACTTGTTAGTGGATTGATAACTCAGTAGTTTATATAAGGCAACTGCACAGGATTGATGATGTCATCTGTCATATTTAATAACTGTATATTTTTACAAAATGTTTTATGAACTGTATTAACAATACCTTGAAGCAGAATGGACTATCCTTTTGAATCAATATTTAAACAGTTTTCTCCCCATTCTTTCTGGTGTAAGAATAACAACCTCAATTTATTATGAACCTCAACCTCTTGTGTATCATAAATTCACACACCAACCCTTGAGAGCGTTGCTCTTCTGTCTCTTCTACTGATGAAGAAATTGAGCTGTGGAGAGGTTAAAGTCCTTGCCCAAGGTCACACAGCTGGGAAGTAGCAGTTCTAGGATCTGAAACCAGAGCCTGTTTCTGCCTGTTCATCATCAGCATCATCCTGGTGATGCTGAGGGAGATGCTCTTGAAAACAGTGCCTTTACTCTCAAAAAATACTTGGCTTCTCTCCAATGGACTTGCCACTGTGAAATGGAATTTTGGAAAACACCATGGCATGCTTGAGAAGCTATCTTTGTCTTCAGGAGAACTCTAGGAGGACAGACTGTATGAATTATGGTGAGCTCATTCCCAACAAGAAGGAAGGTTCTAGTTTGTGGGGACTCGGGGACACCTGTTAGAGAAAACACAGAGCAGCTTGTCTGAACACCTGTGATGCCACCTTTCTCATTTTCTCGGGGCTCTTTCACTCTAAGGTTTAAGCTCTATTAAATCATAAACTGGTACACTGATCTGGCTTCTGTCTTTTGCATTGGGCTTTCCAAGGTTCCAAGAACAGATTTTGCAACGTCACCAGATCAGTAAAGGGTTTCTCACTGAGCTCAAGTTTTCATGGTTTCATCTAAAGCTAGAAACATAATTAAGCAATTCCAAAATGACCATCAGTCACCAAATGCTATTCTCGGCCCCTCCTGTGGCAAGGAAAGAATGATGCAGCTAGCCACGTCTCAGATCCACACCATGGGGCCAGGCCAAAACTGGGTCCCAATTCAATCCTTTTTCTTGTTTTGTTTATTTGTGATGGGAACTTCTGCTTCTAGGAAGGTCCCATTTAAAAAATATATATATCTCAGAAGACATCAAAAAATTCTGGCAAAAAACAACATCTTGATGATTTAAGTGTAAATATGTCAGAGACATATGGTTTCTATTATTCCTGAAATAACACATGGGTTTAAAAATCAAGGGGAAAAGTGTTTGGTAAAACACATCGAGAACTTGGCTAAATGTTTTTTAAAGACAAGTTCTGAAGCCTGAAGGGGAAAGCATCCCAGGGGACAGATCCAGGCAACTCTGCCCTTTTCTTCTTGGTGTTGCCACCAGAACACTGATTTATCTGTCACCTCAAGAAATGTCTCTGGCTATGTCTTGGTGGACAAGTCTGGGCCCTGACCCTATCCCTATTGTTTGCTAGCAATGTTAGTTTTCGGCAAGTCAGTGCCCCTGAAAAATGGGAAAAGAATGTAGGTCATAGGATTGTTGTGAGCATTTGGGCTAATACATGTCAACTGTCTGGCACCTAGTAGATGCTTAATAAGAGACAGCTTTTAAAATGACTGTTGTTCACTTGAAATGTAGTGATGAAGAGATAGAAAAGGGATCAAACTTGTTTCTAGAGTGTGAGAAATCTATGGGATCACTTGATGTCCTCTACTCATCTCCCCAACCAGAGAAATGCTGCTGAACAGAAGGCAACAAGAATAAGCCTCAATGGGTCAGAATAAAGCCCGTCTCCACTGATCAACTCGCTAAGGCACTTATTCCTCAAGGCACACTTTTAAATGGCTTTTAAATGTAAAGATATTCATTTTACCTGATAATATTTGGATTGCATTTTTTAACCAATAAATTTTTAAACTGCTTTTTCGAGCTAGGATTGACTTATAAAAAACTGCATAGATTTAAAGTGTACAAGTTGATGGGGTTTATACTACTGTGAAACCATCCCAAAATCAACATAGCGGACATACCCATCACTTCTAAAAGTTTTCCCCTTCCCCTTTAGGCTTCCCTTCACCTCTCCCCTTCACTCTTCATCCCCAAGCAACCACCGAAGTTCTTTCTGTTATTGTAGGTATTTGCCTTTTCTATAAATTTAGAAATTTATGTTAATGGAATAATAAAATATTTACTCTTTTTTGTCTAGCTTCTTTCACTTAGCATTATATTTTGAGCTTCATTCTGTCATTGTGTGCATCAATAGCTTATTCATTTTTATTGCTGAATAGTATTCCATTACATAGATAGACTACAGTTTATCTATTTGCTGTTGATGGCCATTGGGATTGTTTATAGCTTTTTGTTTATTTGTTTGCATTTGTTTACTATTACAAATGAAGCTGCTGTGGACATTTGTGTATAAATCTTTGTGTTTTCTTTTCTCATGGTAAGCACCAAAGACTAGACTGGCTATATATATATATATATATATATATATATATATACACACACACACACACACACACACACATATATATTTATATATATATTTAAAAATATATTTTTATTACTTTCAGAGAGGAAGGGAGAGGGAGAGATAGAAACAACAATGATGAGAGAGAATCATTTATTGGCTGCCTCCTGCATGCTCCACACTGGGGTTCGAGCCTGCAACCCAGGCACGTGCCTTGATTGGGAATTGAACTGTGGCCTCCTGGTTCATAGATTGACACTCAACCACTGAGCCATGATGGCTGGGCTTGTTAGGTATATTTCTAACTTTTAGACTGCCAAACTATTTTCTAAACTATTTTTGGATTCTCAGCAGCAGCGTATGTATTATAGTTCTAGTTGCTATCCACCCTTGCCCACATTTATTTGATCAGTCTTATGAATTTTATACATTTTAAAAGGTATATTGTGGTACTTCATTGTGAGCTACCACCTGCATTTTCCTGGTGAGTAGTAAGGTTGGCTATTTCTTGTGTACGTTTACTTACAATGCCTTTCTTCTTTGATGAAGTATGTGCTCAACACTTGCTCATTTTTTAAACTTGGGCTCTTTGTTATCTTATTATTGAGTTTTCATATTCTTTTTGTATTCCATGCATGTTTCCTTAATCAGATGTATGATTTGAAACTATTTCCATTCAGTCTGTAACTTGTCTTTTTTATTTTCTTAACTAGAGGCTCAGTGCATGAAATGCATGCACTGGTAGTGTCCCTAGAGGCTGGTGGCGGGAGTGGGGGGTGGGGTGAGCAGCCGGAGCTTCCCTCCCTTCCTCTGGCCAGCCCTGCCTCCGGATCAAACTCCTGGAAGAACTCCCGGTTGAGGGAACAATTTGCATATTACGCTTTTATTATATAGGATAATGTCTTTTAAAGAGCAAAAATACTAAGTTTTAGTGAAGCTCAATATATCAAATTTTTATGGATTGTACTTTTGGTGTTGTATCTAAGCAATTGTTGCCTAAATCCAAAGTCACAAGGGTTTTCTTCCATGTGTTGTTATAGAAGTTTATAGTTTTAAGTTTTACATCTTAGGCCCATAATCTATTATGAGTTAACTTTTGTGTATGGTGTAAGATTTGATTCCAGCTTTTTTGTTTGTTTGTTTTGCATGTGGCTAATTGTCCCAGTATCACTTGCTTTAAAAAGACTAGTCTTCCTTAACTAAATTGCCTTTGGAAAAATCAGTTGCTGATTATGTTTAGGTCTATTTCTGAGCTCTCTGTTTTGCTCTGCTAATATATTTGTTTATTTTGACACCAATACCACATTGTCTTGATTGTTATAGCTTTATAATAACTCTTCAAGTCAGGCAGTGTGATTATTCCAACTCTGCGTGTGTGTTTTTCAAAATTGTTTTGGTTCTTTGACGTCAGTTGCATCTCTGTATGAATAGTAGACTCACACTGAATAGTATATACTAAAGAGTCTGTCAGAGAGCCTCCAATAACTGGGAACTGCCCACAACATGCTTATTGTACTTGGCTTGGAGAATGTCTGAGTTGATGACGTGTTGGTACTCTTCATATCAGCAATTCTGTGACCCCTTTGTTTGCTGTGTTCTTGTTGCGTTTGTCCTTGTCCTCTCAGCTCCAATTAGGAAGGGGAGAGAGGAGGCTGCATGCTGCCAGCTTAGCCCTATAAATATTTGTTCGGTGTTTATGACAGATGTTTTCCTGTTTTGAAGGAATCTGACCTTCATTAAAAATCTGGAATTTTTTTAATGTGATGCCAAAACATCAGAAACAACAGCCGGAATTGCCGGTGACTTCCATATATTTAAAGACCCAAATTCTTACTGGAACAAACCAGTAATTATCACAACTACTAGTATTTGTTGGGAACATAGTCAGAGGGTAGGAAATAGCCAGAGTTCCTCTTTCATTGGTCTAATCACCTCCCTCTTCCACATTCCGCAAGATGGGCCATTTAATAGTCTCACTTCATAAACCAATAATGCAGCTTTCCCTGCCATCCAGTGAAGCGTTCTTCTTCCTGATGTTTGGAACACCAATTAACCCACAGACGAATCACCTGAAACTCAAGCCTTTGCTAATTCTTGTCATCATCGTGTATCATTAAGGCGATATAAATGTGTGACACATGAAAAACTGCATAAAGGTATCATGAAAAAATATATAATACAAACTTTAGAGTTTTCTCATTGGCCATGCTCCCTCCCGTAATGAAAGGGTGAAGCCACTTGGATGTCCCATAGGTTTTAGGCTAAGGCACATGGGCTTAGATTTACCTGCTTAGCTGACACGCGGGCTCTTTAGAGTTGCTGGGATTGTATTCACCATAACTTCTCATTGAAAAAACAAACCGCAAAAGCAACAACAACGCATGATATTGATGTTCTTCAGGGTTCCCAGAACCTAGAACGTGCAAGTTGTACAAACCATGTGCATGTGATCACAATAGAAATTACTTTTCTCATAGGCTCAGAAGAAGAGAGCCAGAATACTATGACAAGGACCCTCCCAGATGACACTCATTATGGCTGTTTATCATGGGTCAGGTCCGGAGCTCAGGGTCTCAGTTCAGTACCTGCTGTTATCAGCATTCTGAGAAGGGACCCAGTCAGAGTGGTGGACTCATAAGAACCATGTGGATAAGAATGATATCAGAATCATATCTTATCATGTGGATAAGAATGATATCATCATATCAGAATGCCGGTTTATTAGTTTACATTTTTAAAAAGATGGCATTCAACTCAAAGTCTTAGTGGCCAATCTTTGGTTGGTAATCAAGGGAAGAAAAAGAAATATTAAATGTGAATAAGGAATGATGTAGTGTACCTAATTATCTTTGCAGAAATAGCTGTAGTTCAGGCTGCCCTTCCTTGGTGCAATGATTAGGCTAGCATTGTGGAGTGTTCCCTGGGCTCCTTATTTTCTATTTCCCCAGAAGGTAGCACCCTTTTTGATTGCCATCTTCTTCCTTTGGGACATTAATGCTTCAGTCAGGTTATAGTGTGGTTTTGTCTTGCTTGAGAGTCATTCTCTCAAGGGCCTGTGAGCATCTCTGCTGTGATCCAATGTGTGTCCATGTGACAGTTTTAATCTCAAAGGATGATATTATATCCTCACTTCCCATCTTACAGACACTAACATTACCAGTTCCAGACAAAGATATTTTATGCTCTTTAACTGCACATATCTGCATATTACTTCTTAAAAAATCAACAATTAACTAATATTCAATGTTGGTACAAGTTCTGATGAGTCCTGCAAGTGACAGGCATGAGTCCAAAGGAAACACCTAGAGAAACTCTCACACTTCTGCTCAAAGGGACATGTACTATGTTCATTGCAAAAGAGTTTGTTACAACAAAAATTGCAAACAACTTATATATCCACAAAAAGGAGAATGCATAAAACAGTTGTCCTATATTCAGACAAAGAAACCCATCAATGAAAATAAGTCAGTCAGCTCTACGTAGCAGTATGGATACATCCAGAACTACTTAGAAAATTAATGCTGAGCAAGAAAAGTAAGTCACAGAAAGGTGTATATGGTAGGAGATTATTTCTGCATTTTTAAATCTCTCAAAACAGTACAATAATTAGTTTATGAAGATATATACATATGGTTACAAGAAAACTTGTGTGAAAAGTATACCCAACAATTTCTCAGGATTGTGGCTTCTTCTGGGAAACTAAGAAAGGATATACTAGTAGGATCAGGGTGGGCTAAAAATGGCAATTCAACTCTACCTACAAAGTTTTATTTCTTAGAACAATCTGCTGAAATGTAGAGAATATTAATAGTTATGTAAATCCAGGGGCAAGACATAGGTTGTTTTCATAGTTCATCTTATATTTTCTCTCTTTTTAAAATCTTTCCATAATAAAATTTTAAAAAAGAAAAATAAATTTATATTCCCTAACATGGAAAAATTGATCATGGAAAGATAAGTATTGTCTGATACATTTATAAAAAGCATGAATATAGAAAAGTATATTCATATATATGTATACACATGGAATAAGGTCTGAATGAGAAATCACCAAGTGGTTATTCCTACTTACCTCTGGAAAGAGAGTGAAATTGGGTGAGGGGTGTGGTAAAGGACTACTTTTACTTTTTTTTTTACTCTAATTTCATCAAATAAATCATGCGTTTATGTATTACTTCATAATTTAAAAATTAAAATAAAATGCAAATTCCCGTTCCTTTAATGAAAACAAACAACAAAGAACAACAGAGAATGCATAATGTTCCATAGTCCCCATGCCTGAACCTCTTTGGAGAATTCCAGGAATTTAACGCAAACCCAAACTTCACCAGGACATGGAGACATGTATTTCTCACTACCCAAGATCCTCAAGTAAAGGCCAAGGTAACACTGTGTCATTGGCTATTCTAGGGGTGGGGGAAGGTTGAAAAGGCTATGAGGCCAAGTAGGGACAAACCAATCAGAGCACAGAGGACTACTGGAGGAGACACTGATTTAGGGTCAATTAGTGTCTCCAAAGCCACCTGAAGGCATTGGGTCTCAGTGACTGAGTCCAATGTTCTTGCAGAATTTCTGAAGTTTGCTAAATCCCAAGAGATTGCAGGACTATATTCTTGTAAAATAGGGTGCCCTCTGACTTTTGTTCTCTCCCTTAGTTGTTAATCCCTAGGGCTCATTATCCCACCCATCCATCTGGTAAGACCCCAACCTCTGTTTCCTGTGCTCCTGGCCCCCACAAAGAGTGGGGCTGACACAGGACATCAAGTTGCAGAGCTGCAGACCCTATTGTTTCCACTGCACTTAGTTGGGGTTAAACCCTGCTCTGCATGTCTCCATGTTACTCATGCCATTGTGCTCCCCAAACTTCTGCTACAACCCTCCAAATCTTACCCCTTTCAGATGCCCTCCACTCCTTCACAGGAAGAAGAAAAGGCATCAGCCAAGCACCCCTTGGGCTTCCAGAAGCACCTTATCTCCTCTCTGCACGGTGTCTGCATGCTCTCCACCTCTCCTGCCATGGTTAACCCACTCTCTACTCCTGGTCAAGCCTACCCACCTCCCCAAGCTACCAGCCATCTCTCTTCTCACTCGAGTCTCCAACATTTCCCTCACAGCTTCCAGCAGCATTTAAACACACTCAACTCTCTTCATCTTTGCCAAGGGAGCCTCCTTTAACATCATTCATCTTCACAGCCAGGCTGTCTGTACCACACCAGGTCCTCTCCCCAGTTTGTCTCGTTCAGCTTTGTCTTAATGTGTGCACCTCCATCCTACTGCTTGCACTGGTCAGAGACCATGGTCTAATAGCCCAGGACCCCTTCTGTCACCAATTCTTCTCTCCCGGCCTCTTTTCAGCCCCCTTACCACTTCCAAAGGAAACTCCATCCTTGACCATGCTGAGTCATCTTTGAAGGTGCAAAATGGGTCCTGAATTAGTTATTGAGATTGATGCAATACCCAGAGGCAGTTCAGTCACCAGCACTGAGAGCTTGGAGTGGTTTCCACATTAGCTACCTCAGAAACAAACTCACCCGAAAGAAGATGACTTCATTTTCTACCGAAGACTAATATTATAAAAAGAAAGCCTGAATTCTGCCTTTGAACATGACGTTAACCATCTTCCTTGTGAAATGATATTGACATTATTGTTCTAAGGAACACTGAGCCCATACCAACTGATTCTCAAATATAAACCCTGATAGAAGGCTTCTCTGAGATGATAGTTGAAACTTGCATGGCAATTCTGATCTAATTAATTGGTTACAAGTCTAACTCCTCTGTCAGATTGTGAGTAGGACCATCTCTTCACACCATTGTCTCTTCATGCATTGGCCATCATTCCAGACCTTGGGATCCTCATTAAGGTGATGGGGGGAGAGGGGAATTATCACAAGTTACCCAATAATTAAAGCTTGTGATCGGACAAATCTGGTTTCAGGTCCTACCTCCATTACTAACAAATTGTATAATCTGAACAAGGAACTAATTTCCCCAAGTCTCAGATTTCTCATTTGTAAATTAAGAGAGGAATAATTCCTACTTTAGAAGTTGGTGTAAGGGTGTTTGTTCCATAGTAAATGCCTGAAAAATAATAGCTATTATTAACTATTATGTCTATTGTCACTAGTAGGTACACAGTTAGGTTAGGGCTAATATATAATCTTGTGATTGCCTTTAGTTTCCCTGTGGGGGCAAATGGCTGTTTCTTCACAGGTTTTAGTTGAGGAACCCCATAATTTCCCCATAGGCTGAAATCCTGTCATATATCAATTGAATCTGTGTTATCCAATCATGTCATGAAGCTTTAGCATAACCAATCTCTATACCTTCCAACTGCAAATTGTTCTGTGGAAGAAAAAAAATGTCTTGGTTGACAGTTCTTGAGCCATGTAATAAGAGACCTCAGTCAGCTCTAGTGGGGGCCAGGGAGGGTGGTTGGGGATGTGGGGTTTAAAGGATCCCAGGATGAACAGAAATATCATCTGGAGAACAAATTTCTGTCCTCCCACTGATTTTCTTCTCTCTCTCTCTCTCTCTCTCTCTCTCTCTCTCTCTCTCTCTCTCTCTCTCTCTCTCTCTCTCATTTCTGGTGTGTGGGAGAGAATTAAAAGAATAAAGGAGCAAAGACAAAAAAACGAATGTGAATTCCCCTTGAAGCTTCTCCAGGAGCAAATCCCCTAATTTGGGGTTGGGATGCGATCACATTTCATGCACCATTAAGCCAGTGGTGGTGGTGAGACAACAACAGTTCCCAAAGGTAGAACAAATGTGGGGTATAGGGTCATGGTCTGCAAAAAGAAATAATGCCCTAGAGTTGAGAGAAATGCTAGGAGATTGTTTCCCAGGGTGTTCAATTTTGCAGATTAAGAAAAAAAATGTTTTTGTGAACTAAAGAAGTCTGGAAAATTTAAATGTTTTTATGAAAATTTAAAACAACTACTATTTATTTTCACCATTGTTTAACAAAAAAAGAGAACATTTTAACACCAAAAATGAAGTAAGAATATATTCTTGGATGGAAGGAAAATCCTTTTTAGGAAATGAACATTGTAGTGTCAATCTTATAGGTCTTTTCCTCTTCTTTCCGTCCATTTACCCACCCATTCATCCTTTTCTTCCTTCCTTCTTTCCTTCCATCTATCTATCCATTCATCTTTCCCCCTTCTTATCTAGTTACTCAGGTATTGTATGTCTACTTAAATATTTATCTATACAATACTACACTAATTTTTCTTATTTTGCTGTGAACCTCTCATTATAAATGAGCACCACCTCAGAGCAGGATTTGAGAACCATGTCTTGGAGATTTTAGCTCAAAGATAAATATTCTGAAACATAGGAACTAAGTAGGGAGCAAGTCTCTTGAAGTCAACAGGTAATGGCAGGTCAGAGCTAAGGCAGGTCCTCAGAGTCCTAGTCTAGCAGCCAAGTGCTAAATAATCACTGTCATCATCATCCAAAGGCACAGTCAGCATTCAGGTATCTGTTGCAATAAGGTGCTAGTCCATGGGTCACCACCCAGAAACTCAGGGTAGCCATTTCAGGCATGCTCTCTTGTTACCTCCCAATTCTGCCTTCACTGATCTCCTTCCTCCTCCTGCCCTGGCCTCACCAGGGTTGGCTCTGCTGGTTCAGGGAGCCACTGCATTTCCAGGGCCCTGTCCCAGACACGAGAGGCAGGAAGTGCTTGCTGCTTCCTTTCCGCCATCCTCAGAGACACCGGGTCCTCTCAATTCTATCTCATATCTTATTAGTCCTCCAAAGATTCACAGTCTCTTTCAGTCCTTCTTAATCAGTTCACTGTCAGGACTGTTGTAGCCGTCCACTCATTGGTCTTTCTAGCTCCAGATATTCCCCACCCCCCCACCCCCCACCCCCGCTCCAACCTATTCTTCAAGACAAAACATCAAAAACAATAGCAACAAGAAAATAATAGCAACAGCAGCAGCAACCTGCAGTGACTTCCCGCTGCTTCCACTAAGAGAATCTTTTCCCACGCTCCTCCCTGAGTACCATGTCTAAGCCTCACCCAGGCACTGGCCTTTACAGGTAACGTGCTCCTGGCCTTTGATCATGCCATTTCTTCTGCTGCAATGCCCTTCCTCTCATTCTCCGCTTTACAAGCTCCCACACTCCACGAAAGCTCACTTCAGCCCTAGCCGGTTTGGCTCAGTGGATAGAGCATCAGCCTGTGGACTGAAGGACCCCAGGTTTGATTCTGGTCAAGGGCACATTCCCAGGTTGTTGCTCAATCCCCAGTAGGGGGCATGCAGGAGATAGCCAATCAGTGATTCTCTCTCATCATTGATGTTTCTTTTATTTTCCTCCCTCTCCCTTCCTCTCTGAAATCAATAAAAACGTATTTCAAAAAGAAAGCTCATTTCAAATGCCACCTCATTTGTTTCTTCTTCAGAAAAATTAGTTTCTCCCTCTCCTATGTCCTTAGAGCTCTTAGCACATTTTGCCCTTTGAATGAATGTTATGGGATATCATGGTGGGTTGTGTTTCCTTCCCTACAATAAATTCTGAGCTCATTGAAGGTGATGTTGGGGGCTTTCTCCATCACAGCATCCCTCCCAGTATCTAGGTCTGAGCCTGGCTCCAAGTGTCCACTTGACTAAAACTGATGGAATAAACGAATAAAGGTCTAACATCATCTTTTTCACAAAGTACAAAAACCTGGGAGTATCTGTACACCAGATTCAAAGTTTGGGTGTTTGAGAATTGAGTAGGAACAGATTTAAAATGAGAAGTTTGGTTGGGCATGTGGAGGGATATTTTTTAGGCTGGAGCTTTCCTTCTGGAAGATGAAATGCAGGAACTCTCTATTCCAGGAATGAAGCAACTTCTCAACACATTCACTTAGAATTATTGGAGGTTAAAAGACTCTGAGACAATCCACCTTAATCCTACACCTGTCTGTGTCTGATAAAATGAAAATTAATAACTAACAATGAACAAACCAGATTTTTATATCAAAAGTCTTTCATTTTTCTTTTCAAATAAATGTGATGCCATCCAATAGAAGTGACCGTACTGGTGGAGAGATCCCGCGGAATGCAGTTTCAGGAGGCAAGGCAGGACTCTCCTTCCATAAATTACTGATTAGATCCCTTCAGATTACATCATGAGCAACTTTTGCATATACTGCACTTAAAGATCAAAATCAAACAGAGCAATGGAAAGTGCTAGAAGGTCTAGGGTCCACTCTGAGCTCTGGTAACTGGTATCTAGGTATGGTCAGGTCACTCAAATTCCTGTAGCTTCACTGTTTTCTGTAAAATGGAAATAATGACAGCTCATCCCTCACAGGATTATTTTGAAAACGTAACAACATAATTAGCTAGGACCTGCAACATACTGGGCACTCACTAAATGTGATATTAATTGCCATTTGCAACAGGTAAGACAACTTGGGTATAAGTCACAGGAAGGCATCTGAAGGTCATAGTGACCTTGAGTTGAATGAAATAGCAATGTAGGCGGGTAGGAAGCGCAACTCATCAGGCCTGGCCTGCACGTGTCTCCCTCATAAGGTGGGATTCTGCACTGTACTTGATCTAGCCAAAGGGAAAGCATCCAGCACAGGATTCAGAGGCTGTAGGGGATGGTGAAGCCACAATGTGTAGACAGTCTGAGTCCCTGAGTCACTGGTGGAAGGCTGGCTGCTTATCTGCTATGAGAACAAGAAACAAACAACTCCCACCTTGGGGTGGTTGGTCACCGCAGTTAGCCTGCCCTGACCACAGTGGTTTTGAAGATATCAGTGCCATCATGCTTTGCACATATCAGACCTTTAACAAAGCATTTATTTCCTGTTTTGGTATTTGTGTCCCAAAAAAGCAAGAAGAAATGGAAGGGAGATGAGAGAAAATTAGTAAACATGTTGGAAAAAAAATGAAAACCTTGTCCCTACAGAGATTTAATTTAGGAAAAGGGACTGAGGGCAACTTTAATCCACAAACCGCTTTTCATTCTGGGCACCTGTTCTGAGTTTATGCCAGTGGTTCTCAGCCCCAGCAGCACATTAGAATCCCTTGGAAGGTACGGTATTTATTTATTTACTAGGGGCCCAGTGCACAAAAATTTGTGCACTCAGAAGGTCCCTCAGCTCGGCCTGTGCCCTCTTGCAGTCTGGGAACCCTTGGGGTATGTCCACCTGCTGGCATGCCTGGCCAGCCTGGGTGAAGGGCTGAGGGCTGTTTGCAGGCTGCTCACAGCTCCCATTGACCCAATGTCCAGGGAGGCTGGCTGGAATCAGGTTTCTGGGGTTTATTTATCTTCTATAATTGAAACTTTGTTGCTTTGAACAGAGGCCTACGCAGGCAACAAAGCCTCCTGTTTGCTTCAGCTCTGTGGCTTCTATAATTGAAACATTATTGCCTTGAGCAGAGGCCCAGCCAGCCTAGGCAGGCAGTTTCCTCTGTTGCAAACGGAAGCCTCCTGTTTGCTCTAGCTCTGTGGCTGCTGGCCGCCATCTTGGCTGGGTTAATTTGCATGTAGCCACTCTGATTGGCTGGTTGGTGTGGCTTAGCTGGTGGGCATGACTTAGCTGTCTCAGAGTGATGGTTAATTTGCATATTACTCTTTTATTAGATTTTATTTATTTATTTATTTATTTATTTATTTATTTATTTATTTAAGGTACTACATATGTGTCTGTATTCCCCCATTGCGCCCCCACCTCCCTGCTCATTCCCTCACCCTCTGGTGTCTGTGTACATTGGTTATGTGTATATGCATGCATACAAGCCACCATGATCACTTGGAAACTTTTAAAACTATGTGCTACCCACGTTCCACCTCCAATTCCACTGCAATCACCAATGGTTTTAAAATAGTGTGCACTTTGGCGGACCATTGATTTGTGCATATCATAGGCACTTCTTTTATGACTTAGGTAGTCAGAGTCATAATATTGATAATTTGCTTAGAGAATCAGAGACACTAGGAAACTCCTTGGCAGAAGTGAACAATGGAAAGGTTTCAGTTTGGGAGTCAGACCAGTTACTTCATTGCTTGAAACCAGGTTTGCTTTCTTGCTCACTAGCAGATGACCCCTAGGAAGTTACTTTACTGCTTTTGACCCTCTGTTTCCTTGGTTATAAAATAGAGGTCCTGCAATATCACCTACAGGGTTGTAAGGAGAAAAAGGAGCTCAAGTCTGTACAGCTGGAAACAGAGTAGATGCTCAACAAATGTAGTTATTATCATTCTCAGTATTTATAAACACAGAATGCTAAATTTACAAGTGTCTCATTAAAACCAAAAAAGAAGATGTCCTGGAGAGATTCTGGACAATAAGTAATAGTAAATTGTAATCACCTAAACAATGTTCATTATGATGACTTTAGGGTAGACTGAGTACTGTTGATGTTATCTTAATTGAGTGTGTTATTTTTATTGCTTTGCTTTAATGAATACAAACATATTTATAAGTATCACTAGGGACATTGGTCTACAAACCACGCTCTTGACTTCTTCAATTGCCTTCCAATTCAGAAGTAAATACTGCACTTTCTTTTCATAAAGGAATAGCTTTTAAAATGAGATTAAACCAAATTAGTCAGCCCTAAGCAGGTCTTTGAAAAATACAGTCCTAGATTCTGATGAGGATCCCAAAGAGGACAGTAACCCTGACCCTGTGCTTTGGGAGCTTGCACACTCTGGGATCCGGTCCTGTAGTTGATGCTCTGGTTGTTGCTTCATGTCTTCACAGAATGGCAGCCAACAGGGAGAGTCCGTATACGATCAGTGCCAAAACAGGTGTGGCCGGTGTTGGAGAAAGAGCTGTTCATTTTGGTTTTGATGACTAGAAAGCTTACCCAAAAGAAACAGCCCAGGGTTCACACGTATGCAGCTTAGTCTGGGGGCTTAGGGAGATTCCACGCTGGGAAGAAAGCCTGTGAAGGAATGGTCCATGTGTGTCCGTAGGAGAGCAATAGGATCAGTTTGTCAACAAAGTAGGGAGGGTTAACATAGAAGATACAATAGGAGATGAGATTCTGAGACACTGAAGCCAGCTCCCTGGGGATATTAAATTCTAGACATTTCCTTTGCCACATGCCACATTTTCATAGTTCTTGCAAGATCCTCTTTGTTTCATTTCTTCCTTTGTGTCCCCATTCCATACTCCCATCTGCTACCTCTCTTCCACTTTATACAATCAGTCTAAAGTATTTGAGGTGTGTTTTTAAATTTTATATGTTTTTATAAAACAGGACTTATTTTGTAGAAGGTATTTTTATTCCTGAACATGTTATTGTGTTGTATGTCACATTCTGATTCATATTTTTTTTCATCTTGAAGTGGTATCATCTTGAAGGTTAATTTATATTGCGACGTGTGCATCCAAGTTATTACTTTCAAATGCTGCATAGTATCCCATGCTCTGTACCCACTACATTTCACCATCCACTCACCCATTGATGGACGCCTGTCTTGGCTCTGCTTCCCTGTCACAACCTTCTTATATGACCGGTGTGAGAACTTCTTTGGAATATATGCCCCCAGAAATTAATGGCTGGGTCATGGGGGTGTAGCTACTTAATTTAAGTCAGATTTCCTTCTAGAATGGTTGCACCACCCTACGCTCCTTCAGCAGGACGTGATCCACACTAACACTTGGTGACACCCAGCCTTCTAATAGTTGTCTATCGTATAGCTGTGAAGCAGTATAACATTGTTGTTTTATTTGGCTCTTACTGATCAATAGTGAATTAGAATACCTGGAGAATAATGTGCTTAATAGCCTTTTGAGATTCCCCTTTTGTAAATTAATTATCCATATCAATTCTCTATCATTTTTCTAGGTGGTTATCTTTCTTGCAAAAACACATCCAGAACCATCCTCTTTGTGTCATTTAAGATAGCTCCTTGTTACTCAAAGAGCAGTCTCTCATCCAGAAGTATCAACATTATATGTTAGAAATGCAGAATCTCAGGCCCTGCCCAGACTTACTAAATTAGAACCTGCATTTTGACAAGCTCCTCACGAGTCATATGTACATTAAAACTTGAGAAATATTGGTCTATATCTGTGCTGCCCAAGATGGTAGCCACTAGCTTATTTAAATTAAAATTAAAATAGTAATTTAATTTAAAATGCAGTTCTTCAGCCACCTAAGCCACATGTGGCTAATGGCTATTGTATTGGACAGCGCAGATATAGAAAATTACCATGATTCCATTGAACAACACTAGTAATTATTTAAAAAATTCCCTGCCAGTGTATTACATTGGGAATATTTTCCTTAGTTTGTTTCCCCACCTCTAATCTGTGGTGAGAAGCCTGAGGAATGGGGAAGAGAATTAGTAAGACTTAGATTCAGCATTTGTGTGGTGGGTTCATGAGTTGAAGGGAAACAACAGTAGATGTGAGGGACCAATGAGGAGTATTTTCTACATCCAGATAGGAGGCCACAAATAATTCATCTAAGGTAGGGGTACTGGGCAATCGTATGTTGGCCTGGACTCTTCAGAAATTCCAAATAATCTGCATATCCTTTATATAATTTAATTTCACCACAAAGCTATGGGGAAGGATAGAAATGCTTTCCCCTGATTGTCATAGACCAACCAGGGATGCTGAGGTAGTCATTTTTTTTTTTTTAGGAATAGAAGGAAAGGAAAGGACTAGCTACTCTGCTTGCCTATGTGAGCTTAAATGCATAAAGCAGGGATTGTGGGTGGTTAGAAGGAAAACCTCTCTTAACAGGAGAGTAAAATTGTTGGGTGGACAACTGAATGAAGCTGTGGAATTCCAATATGGCCAATAGAAGAGCAACAGTAGGATGAATGGGGAAGAAATTTATTGAGCACTTACTATAAGCTTGGCCTGTGCTAGGTACTCTACTCACCTGGTTATTCTTAACTCAGCTCTGTGAGGGTCCTTAGGCTCATGGGCTCTAAAGCTCGGACTGGCTACAAATACTATGCCTTTCCCACAGAGCTATGAATTCTAGATGTTTTGAAGATCATTTGATGATCTGATGAGAGGGTCTGGTCCGGATGATCTCTCTAACTCCCTTCCATGTCTAAACTTGAATATGTTCAGCTCCGAAAGGAAGTCACTTGGAATGAGATAAAACACAGGGATCTAAGCCTTTGAAAGGGTCATCAGCTGGTGAGCCCTTTTTATAGCTGCCTGGATGGAAAGCAGATTGCACATTTTGTCATCATGCGGCATTGTCATTCTGGGAGCCCCTGGTGCTTCCACCAGAACACTCAGCATGGTCATGCAACTCTCCCTTAGAGTGACTTTGAAAACAGATACGTGTGAATTGTACCACCAGATAATTAGGACCACAGGGAACATTTTGAATCTCTATTTTTAAAGTTACTATAGGGCATGGTGTCATGTGAAACGTGTCTTGAAGATTGAGTGCAAATCCAAAGGAAGGCTCCCTTTCTATCAGCAGAGCTTTAGCCACAAGACAGAAAGTATGCAGAAGTCAAGAACCATGTGAGAGTGAAATGGACCATTCCTCAAGTCGGAAGAAGCCACTTGCTGAGAGTTCTTTGGGTAAAAATTTGCCAAAGAGAAGGAAAAAGATTCAGGGGGCTAATGAAGGACACGAAAATGTAATTATTACAAAAAAGTATTTCTTATGCAAGCTTTTAGTTTTGAATCCATCTTGCTCACAACTGCACAGGCAGCAGAATGGCCATACACCTCAACAAAGTTCAAGTTTTCTAAGAAAGTGCATGAGAAATTTGATCAATGGAAACCTTTATCGTTTCAACTCTGCCTTCCCACCCTTGTCATCATATACTCATGCTTTGTGATATTTATAATACATTTCATGAAAGGGTTGGAAACACATTTGCAATAAAGTGTAAATGGCTAATAAAATGTCAATACCTTGGCATAGTTCATATTAGGGACAGAGATCAAAGCATAGACTGGATTTTATTCAATACTGGACTAGAGTTATTATGAGTATTTATTATGTGCAAGCTTCGAGCTAGAGTTTGTGGGGCGGATGCTAAAATGAATAAATTGAGGTCCAATCTTCTAGGATTTCACAGAGTGGTAAAGGATGGTGATGGTAGATAAGCATAAATTACCCTAGCAAGATAGAAGAAGTTAGGTTAAAACTAAATGCTGTAAGTGATTAATAAGAAAAACTAATTCTAATTGGGAGGCTGGGGATGGTAATTTGAGTATACTTTGAAAGATATTGAGGGTTTAAATATGCAGAATTTCAGTATGCATACTGAAGCTATTCCAGGCAAAGAGAACAACTTGAATGCTGTTTTGTAAAAGAAGAGGTCCAATATGTGTGGAATAGGAAAGATGAGTAATCCCCATTACCACCGGGTAGAGGATATGAGACAAGGCAGAGAAAGTGGAGGAAAGGTTAGGTAAGGATCATGTGACAGTCAGACTCTCAAGCTAAAGCTTTGTTCTGTGTGTTTCAGAGAGTCACAACTGAGCTGGAAGGGATGGATTCTTTTCCAGGGGAATTTTAGGCCTGAGAGTCAAGGGGGCATTTTTGGGGGGGAGGTGAAAATCGGGTGCATATGTCAGGATTGAGCCCTAAAAGCACATTATATAAGATATCTGTTCAGCTAAATAAATTCTGGGTTCTATAAATAGTGGATCAAACATCAAGATATGATGAAGAGCTATGTCAATTATAGTGTATAGATAAAGGCACTTCGTGAATCTGGGCAGGAGAAAGTGTTTAGTTAAATGGGGGATCAACATGACTGTGTGGGTCACAGGAGAAACAGATATTCTTTCTTACTTTCTAGATCCCTCACATTCTCCCCAAAGAGTCCAGATTCCTATTTTTAGGGGCCTCTTTCTCTTAAGAGAACAGTTGAAAAACAATGTGGATGTGACTGGGGAGGTATGCATGGGGAGAAGCCAAATGTTTGCAGTTGGGATGGGCTGATTATGCTAAAATATTTCTCTTTCTTCTGTCCAAGTGGAGCTAGAGGTCAATATTCACCCAAGTCCAGCTGTCAGGTAGCTGAGCAGCAAAAGCAGTCTCCAAATCTGCCTGCATCTTGAACCATCCAGTGAGCTTCTGGAACTGCCAGGGGCCAATTCTCATCCCAGACCAGTGACATCAGAAAGCTCCACAGGTGACTTCTAATATGCAGCCAGGGTTTGCGGTTGACCAAATGTGGTCCTCCACCAACAGCACGGGCACCACCTGGAACTTTGTTAGAAATGGAAATGACCAGCCCCATCCAAGCCCTCCTGAATCAGAAGCTCTGGGGTAGGGGTAGCAGCCTGTGTTTTCACAAGCACTCCAGGGGATTCTCCTGGAGGACCTCTGATATGGTGGAAAGATTTCTCAGTTTGGATGCAGACCTGAATTCAAATTCCCAATGGTACTTCTTTGGCAAGTGACTTAATATCTATAGATGCAGAGATGTGGGCCTGAAGGCAGGTGTGTGATGACAGAGGCAGAGATTGGAGTTACACTACCATGAGCCAAGGAAAGCCCAGGGGTGGAAGAGGTGAGGACGTTTCCTTCCCTCAAAGCTTTGGAGGAATACAGCCCGCCCTGCTCTCAGACAAGGAATTCAGACTTCTAGCCTCCAGAACTGTGATAAGTTCTGTGGTTTTAAGCCTCCCAGTTTTAAGTACTTTGGTATGGCAGTCTTAGGGAATCAATAAAGAGTAGCTGGTATCCTCGTTTTGGAAAATACCTTATCCTAGACCTGAATTGGGAATATAACACATGGGTGGAAAACAAATAGAATTGTTTTTCTTTTATTTTGGCTCCCTGGTTTCAGCAGGTTTGATGGGTACCCAGAGAGGCTGACACTACACATAGGATTTAACTCCCAGAAACAGAATGAATGGGGTATTTATTTATTTAATTGAATTTATTGGGATGACATTGGTTAATAAAATTATGTAGTTCGTGGATACAATTATGTAAATATATCATCATATTGTATTGTGTGTTTACCACCCCACGTCAAGTTTCCTTCCATCACCATTTATCCACATAACTCACTGACCTGCAGAAATTACTCTAGGTTAAACACCATCCTTTGAGTATAAGAAAACACTGTCATGATATAACTTAGGGGTGTCAGAGACCCCTGTATCCCCACAGTTTTCTCTTTCCATGTCTTACTGTGAGAGACTAATTTCCTTGGGTTAAACATAGTCCATGTCTCAACCCCCTTTCAAAATGCAAAAGATATTTGAGAGGGGCAACTCGTGAAAGAATTAATATCTTGTTCTTTGGTTACTGGGGAAGGGAGATGGAGAAAAAGTCCTGAAAATGAAAAGGGAGTCAGAAACTTAAAGGAAGGGGATACCTGAACGTGAAACTTTCCCTTACTCTACCATCTTGTCCCGGGATAGTCTTCAGCTATGTTTTAATAATCTAATTACTATAGAAATCCAAGGAAGTTCAAATGCATATTTGCCACAGTAAAGAAGAAAAACAGTCTTTGTAGGTTGTCAGGAGCCAATTAACTTTGAGTTCTTGGTGTGCTTCTTTCCTTTAAGCGTGTGTGAGAAATAATTCTTTCCTCCCGGGTCCCAAAAGAGATCCGAAGCAATACTTTTTCATTGCTAATGAGAATGTGTTTGGAGTTTGGAAATGGAACCCTATGAGCTCTTGATGGTGGAGGAGTACAGACATTTGCTATGGAGTTGGCTTAGGATTCTACTTGTTGAAGTTCTTTGAAGGGTCAGGATACATTTGTATGAAGATAAAAGCAATCCAGTTGGCAGAGATGAGAAGATGCTTGTTTCTCAAAGGGATCTCAAGGCTATTGACGAAAGAGCTGCTCTTTCATCCCTTCCTGAGCAGAGTTTCTGACAGCAGTCCTCAAATCAAGTGTTTCCAAATATTTATTGAGTCCAGGTTTTCCTCATAAAATATTTCTAATCAGGAAATACAACTAGATATCACCCAAATTCAATTTTAGAAATAAATTCCGTACAGTTGAGTTCAGATCTTAACTGTTGACTTGCTCCGTTGGAGAGAGAGACAGTAAGAAGACTATGAAGTTTTATATATATACCAGTATACTAATTGAGGTCCAAAACATTTTATGATTAGGCCACCAATCTCCACAAAGTGAAGTTATTCGTACAAACAAGTCAGTTCTCAGGATCATGGCACAGATAAGGAAGGGGTGTTGCAATCCAAACAGAAAAATCAAGACCCAGTACAGCATCCAGATTCCTGTGAAAAATAAAATCTAAGAAAAAAAAAAATCCAGCATGAAATTAAAGGAGAACCTGACTATGATCCCATTTCCCCATTTGAGCCCAGAAGATAAAAACGGTAATAAATTCATTCATCTACACCCACTTTAAATATCGGAGCCGATCAGCAGTTTCACTGATGTACAGCCAGACTTTGAAGTCTGCCTTAGCTCTGGAATTCGACCAGCCACTTTCCAGACCATGTAATGCATTGCAGATCTTTCCACATTATGCATTCCAGATGGCCACAGTAATGCTTTGTGAATTTTCTCCTTTCTTATTTGGGTTACTGGGGTAATTTGGGAATAAAGTGTGCATGCTGCAAAGTGAAAATTGACATACACTTACTGCCCTGTGCTGCTCAGTCGATGATGGATATTAAAGAAACTGAAAGAGTTAAACATGTATACAGTGAATGGGGGAGGTGGGGAGGGAGAAGGCAGGGAAGTCTCCTGAGCAGTTATTTTCTCTGCTTGCTAAGTGAGGGGCACTGGCTGTGCTGAAGTGGGAGTTACTGCTTCATGACTATTTAGGGGGGTTACTAACCATTCTCCTCCCACTGCTCCTTTAGCTCAGTGCCACCACCTTGACCTTGATGTTAGGCGATCATATGATTTATCCACAAACTGGAAGAAGTCTAAGAGTAAAACGGGGGGTGAGGGGGGCTATTAACAATTACACCTGGGTCATGGGCTTAAGCCCCATTTAGAAATCAGGACATGTGTTCACCCACCGTGGAAGAGTAACTTCTAGAAGGGTGCTGAGCGGTTTAAACTCGATTTTATTTAATTCAGCACTTGCTCCGTGCAAAGGGGCTGCCAAGCGGCTGTTGACCCTGGTGGTGACTGGACGCTCCAGCTCCCCACACAAAGTCAACACGTGCAGTTAATAGGCGACCAGCGTTTGGTCCCAGACGGGCCTCCTCGCCCTGGGAGCACTCACCCTGGCTGGGCCCAGCTTGCCGGTGCTGATTTATGGGGCAGCCCACAGAGGTGCCCGCCTGTGCGTTGGGTTGCTCTATTGTTTCCATTCAGACTGTGAACGGACTCTGTGACTCAAGGGAGAGAATGGCATGGAACCCCTTCCAGCAAAGAAGACAGTCTTTTTGAAAAATAAAATTTTTTGTTAATCTTCACCTGAGGATATTCTTCCATTGATTTTTTTTTTTTTTTTTTTTTTTTTAGAGAGAGACTGAAAGGGAGAGGAAGAGACAGAGAGAAACACGGACAGGAGAGAGACTCATCGGTTGCTTGCTCCTGCAAGGACCGGGTCGAGGGCCAGGACCCTGCAACCAAGGGACATGCGCTGGACCTGAATGGAACAGGGGACCCTTCAATCTGACGGCCGAGGCTCTACTCACTGAGCCAAACCGGCTAGGGCAAAAGATAATTCGTAAGGCTTCATTTAAATATCTCTACTGCGAAGGCCACTTGTGTTTTAACTGCTGTTTTTCTATGTGAGTCCCCCTCTGGCATGTGGCTACAGCCATCGTTCTCAAACTCGGCTGTCCACTGGAATCACCTGGAACCCTTAATAAAATAGAGGTGCCAGCCCTCCCTCCTCCCTGTACTCCCCCCTCTGCATTCCTGGGGATTCTGATTAAACAGGTCTCAAGAACATCTGGAAGAAGCCACAGGAGGTTAAAAGCCTGCCGGAATCGAATCCCTTACACTCGAATTTCTCTTTTTCTCATCAAATTCTCCATCGTGTCCATGAAAAACAGTTCTGGAAATCCAGCCAGCTTTCCAGTCTCCGCAAGGAACGCTTCTCCTTCCAAGTCCTGGGAAAGCGTCGGCTCTCCTCTGGTGAAGAAAGATGAGTTTTACTTTCTGAGACAGCGAGCGAACTATGGCAAGCATCCTGCTGTGAGGCCTGCGCGCTCAGGGGCAGTTTTCTCTGCGAGGAGGAGGCAGGGAGCCAGCGTGTCCTCCGCAGAGCGGCCGCCTGCCTTTCGCAGACGCAAGAGGCTCCCAGTTTTGGAGGAGGCCGCTGGGACCGGGGGCTTGGAGCCAAACTCCCAAACATCGCAGGGCAGCACAACAGGAAAAACATGTGTATTTGCGTGTGTGTTTCCTTGCTCAGGCGAAGATGTGGACAGATAAATCGCACAGAAACATTTCATTTCTTCCTGGAACACTCAGGCAAAGCAGACCTTGTTTATTTGCACAAAACCCGCCATGTGACTCAGATGCTCACCCAGTCAGGGACAGGCTCTGCCATGTAAAACACAAGCTCTCCTGAATATTTTTGTCTTTCTTCCTGACTGTAACAATATTATATGTTTTTTAAAACACTTGGAAAAACAGAGAAAGCTGACAAGAAAAGCAAACCACCCAAAGCCCTACCTTTCAGAGAAAATACTCGTTGATATTTTAAAGTATTGTCTTCCAAGTTTTATATCTTCACAGCACAGGTGTCATCGAATGAAAAATGCCTCTAGTGTACTGTTTGATAATCAGGTTTTCACTGATAATAGTTTTTGAGAATTGCTCCAGATTGTTCATTTTTTTAAAAATATATTTTATTGATTTTTTTACAGAGAGGAAGGGAGAGGGATAGAGAGTTAGAAACATTGATGAGAGAGAAACACTGATCAGCTTCCTCCTGCACACCTCCTACTGGGGATGTGCCTGCAACCCAGGTACATGCCCTTGACTGGAATCGAACCTGGGACCCCTCAGTGCATAGGCCGAAACTCTATCCACTGAGCCAAACTGGTCAGGGCCAGATTGTCCATTATTAGTACTCGAAAAAAAGATTTTTAGTGTGTGTGTGTGTGTTTTGGCTGCACCATATGTATAATATATATATATATATATATATATATATATATATATATATATATAACTTGCCTGCTGTCTGGCATTTAGATTTTTTAATTTATTTTTTTATTTTATTGACTGTATCACAGATGCCTCCCATTTCCCCCCTTTACCCTCCTCTGCCTAGATTGTTTTTTAAAAAAATAGTTGTATATTGTAGATTGTTTTTTTAAAAAATAGTTGTATATTGTGGTTAATATCCGTAAATTAAAATTTGTATTCAACAAAACTGATTAATGTATCAAAAGTCTTGGTGCATCTTGCCTACGGAAGCTGGGCATTCAGACTCCGTCAAGGGCTGTGCTTGGTAGGCTTCCGGTAGGACAGGAGCTTGCAGTGCCGTTTGTATTCTGCAGCGGAAAGCCCCCAGGTGCCACCAAATTCCCCTGCAAGTGTTGGGCCATCACTGATCTACCAACCTTTCTGACCATGGTCGCTTTCCTAGATTTGCTATAATGGCAGGAGCTGTAAATTTTAGGATTTGAAGAACGCGGTTTGTGGTGGATGAGCTTCCTTAATCTCCCAAGAGCTGTCACCATTTTACCTATGTTCCCTTTCGGTGGCATAACAGAGACAAAGAGGGTCTCATTCAAATCAGAACCTGGGCAGAAAAAGAGCGTTTCCCCCATTGACTTCTTCCTGTGCATCGATAACTTACAGCACAGGAAACAAGTCTAATGAAGGGAAGTGACAATTTAGTGTTTTCTTAAACTTTGTGGTCTATTTTAAATCTATTCTCTTGTCATTCTCAACCAACAGCCAACTTCCTGTCTCTCTGTCCCAGTCTCCAGGCTTCGGCTACACTGGCTGCTAGGGAGCCCTCTCTCCCAACACCGGCTCCATCCCACCAGGCTGTTTCCTCTGCCAGAACCACTCTCCATCTCCTCCTACCTCCTCCTGGGGGAACTTCTGCTTTTCCTTCAGGTTTCAGCTTAAAAAGTTTCTCCCCAAGTAAGTGCAGACAATGGCGCCTTCCACTCCAAGGCAGCCCCTCTGGCAATATTAGGTCATGCAGGTACTCTAGAATTTTGTGAACCTGGTGGGTAGAAATTGAAAACCATCTTTTATTAAAAACTGCAAGCATTGGTAGCTGGCAGGAGGTAGAAACTTAACTACTTCTTGAGGGCAGACTGTCCTTTAGTCTAGGGAAACCACCCTGAGCGGTAGGTGTGTATAGAACCAGGATCTTCACATGCAATAAAGGTGTTCCAAGGCGCTAACATTGTCTTTTGAGTGAGAAGGAAAAAGGTGTTTCTATGAAGGAGCCCAGGAAGCATTTTTTATTTTTGCTTTTGGAGAAATATCACAATGAGCAAGACATCTTTGTCCCACCTTGACCTTAGAGCTGGGTCAGGGGCCTTTGGGTTAGCAAAGCTTTGAAACTGTTCTCATGGGAGAACTGTTTTCATGAGGCTGTGGGCACAACCAGCATTCTCTGCAGACCCAAGCAACAATACTCGGCATCTCTTTATCACCCCCCAATGGGTGACTTTTGTTTCCATGATATGTTCAGACTGATTTCTGCAGGTAGGTAGAGAAACAACAGTCCTTTTGGTATTTATTGGCTAATGAGCAATGTTACCAACTTTTCCTATTTGAGCCAGGGATGTTTTAGCCAATTCTCTTGGGTCAACAATCACGCCACCTGGAATATACTTTTAACTTCTATTTTATGCCTTTTCACAATGAAAGAAGCCATGACAGCCAAACCAGATGGAATGATTAAAATGCTGTTGAGTTTCTGAGCAGCTGTGGGAATGATGGATTTGAGAGCAGAGCGGTGGGAGGCTCGAGCTAGAGGAAGCAGCTAAGGTAGCATTACAGCACTTTAGGAGATAATGGACAGATTTGAAAATAAAAAATATGTGCACACACATCCATCCATACATACATACACACATACATATGTGTGAATGTATTTTAGATGCCACATTGAGTGTTTTTGAAAATGTGGTAAATCAATATAAATGACTCTTAAGCTCAAAGCCTGAGGCCTAATGATCTAATTGATTGTTAGCAGGAACTTATTCTTAATAGACAATGAAATCATTCATTTATCTGTAAAGAGGTGATAGGGAGTATTTTAATTAAAACACCCAGTTTATAAAGATATTTAATACTGTCGATTCAAGAGAAATTCACTGCTAACTCAACTTTCACTACTCCTTTGTGGTCTGAAATGTAACCGGGCTGTACCCAAACTCTGTTAATTAGCACGTGCATGATGCTTTTCCAGGCCACTTTATGGGCGTGTGATCTCATTTGGGTCTCGCAACAACCCTGTGATACACGTCATAATAGAAACTAGCATCTGTGGAGCACTTTACAACTGCAGAACACATCCCCCTGATGCATCCTTTCAAGGTCACGTATACAAGCCTCGCTGGTGACCTACCATTCAGCCCGATGGCTGCACCCCTTGGAGTTCTCTGGGCACAAGGGACTGTTTTGTAATCTCATGTCTTTGCACCTCTGGTTCCCTCTGGAAATGCCCTCCCTGCATGGTCCAGCTGCGGGGCCTCTGCACACTCAGGAAGAGCCTCCTTGTCTTCCCAGGAGGATGATAGAGTCAGGTGTGTATGGGGGGGGGGGCGTGCAGTGGGAACAGGTACAGGCCACATGGTCCTTGGGAAGGAAGGGCTTGGCTGGGCTGGGAACCACAGCAGGACTGGTGGCATCGCCCCCAATCTGCTTAGAGCAGCACAAGCTCGGGCCTGCAGCTGCCTCCGCTGTCCGTGGAGGTGCCAATGGCATCCTAGCTCTACATCACCTTGAGCTCTGAGTCATCCTCCTTCTGCACTTCTGCTTGTCAGCTCATTCCCATCACCAAAGAGGACAAAGTTGGACACTCATCAGGACCCTGGCCTCCTACCCTCCACGGGGTTCCACCAACTTTTTAAATCTAAAACCCACACTTGTTTGGAGAAGAATGGAGAAGAAAGGCAGTTTCTTGTTTTGTAAGGGTAATGAAATAACGGAGCAGAGTAGCTCAGGGCTCCAGTTGTCATTAGTTACGTTTCCTATTAGGGTATCCCTTCCACCAGGAAGCCTCTCTCAGGCACCTAGCCTGGGCTTGGCACACCCACCCACCTCTCATAGGTGGAGTAAACAGCATTCTCTTGGTGACAAGAGACAGAGTCCCAATTCAAATTAGCTTAAGTAAAATGACATAAAAGGAGAAGGGGGTTATTGAATCAACCCTTAGGACCACAGAAAGGAGTGGAGCTGGCCTGGGGCTGGGCTGGCCCTGGCCGAGATGCTATCAGGAAGCTGTGTTGCTGACTCATTTTGCTCCTCTCAGGGAGCTGGCAGCATCGTTTAATGCCATAATGGCTTTGGTGGCCTAATGGTGAACAAAGAGGAAGGACAGTCACCCCTACCAGCTGGGCTAACAGTTTGTCCCCTGATCAATCGCCCTGGTCGGAGGGATGACATAGGTTGATCCCTAAGGCTGTGAGGCTGGAGCTCCTCTGGAAGTGGAGTGGGGGGAGGGGGGAAGGACATGGCTTATGGTGAAATCTGCAACTGGAAGCATCCTTCCAGCCATGTCTTCTAGGAGCACCCATTCCCTGTGCTGTAACTGTTGTAAGTCAGCTGCTCTCACCTACCCACAGCCCCTCAAGGATAACACCAGTGCTGGTTCCCATTGTGCATCTTCGTTTTAGTGCAGGCCCTGGAATTTGGTAAGTGTTCACTAAATATATAAGGAATAAGACCACCAATGAATGCACTCATGTGACAGTGGAGCCCAGAATATATCAGGCGTCTGAATGGGAGAGTCCTGCTCAGGCACAACTACTGCGAACGTGGTCTCAGGTGTGTTCTTAGGTGAAGTGGGCTTGCAAACCCATAGGCTCTGAGCTTCTGAGTGTGTTGTTTTGTTGTTGTTTTTGTTTTCGTTTTCTAAACCACAGGCCACACAAGAGAGTGGGACTAAAGCTGGCGAGGACGATGTGAGTACTTTCAAAACTCTTCTGCACCCTGAAGGTGGCAACTCATTCAACTGTTAGATATTTGAATCTCATATATATCTTGTCCCTCCTCACACTGCCCCTGCAAAGGCAGATGCACTAAATTGATCTAGAAGTCTCCACCTCCCCAGCTAATATCAAAGAGCTCACCTTATGGTCGGTTTAAGTAAGAGAGCGTTTTCCCCTCATTACCTTCCTAAATGCTTACACAGGAACATCGCTGTCAGAAAAATAGTTAAGTACTTTGTCTTTAACCACCATGTTTGCAAATAAAAAATTAGGTTGACATGAGTTTCTCCTGGAACTTTGTTTACATTGCACTTTGCCCATGAGGAATGTTTTGAATTCGAGCAAATTAAACACTCTCCGAACTCGGTGCTTAAAATAATAAAGAACTCTCCGGAACATTTAAGCGGGACTGGAGGCTTTCCTGACAACACCTGTGATTCTCCAGCTGTTGCCATGGAATTCAATCATGGGGCTGCAGTGTGCTCCTCCTAACATTCCTTCCACAGACATCATTCCATCCAGCATTACACTTGAAAAATCCCAAAGAGAACTCTTCCTCTCCCTGTGACTTGCTAGATAGGGAATGGAGTTGTCTTAGCATCAAAAAGAAAGAGGCATGAGCATTAAAACTTCAATGACATCCCTTAAAATAGAGGGGGACTCTGTCCCCAGGCTGCTAACATTCCCCAGTTCATAGGGGACACTATGCATTTTGGCGTTCTATGGAGGACCTGCCCTTGAAAAGGAAAAAAGAAAAAAAGAATGACTGCCACCTGGAAGTTTAGGACGGTGGCTTTGTTTTGCTGGAGAGCTGTTTACCTCAAAAGTGATATCCCCAAGGTTCATTATGTCACAGACGGCAGTATTTTTACCTTTTTGTATGGCTGAGTAGTAAAGAACCATATGATTTCACTCATATGTGGGATATAAAACAGAAAGCAACAAACAAAGTCAGGCAACCAACCGAAAACTCACCGACACAGACAAGGGTATGATAGGAGAGTGGGAAAGGCAGAAGAGGACAAAGGGGGTCCAATAGATGGTGAGGGAAGGAGACTTGACTTTGGGTGGTGAGTACACAGTGCAATATGCAGATAATATATTATAGAATTATACACTTGAGGCTTATATAATCTTACTAGAGGCTTGGTGCACAAAATTTGTACATGGGCGGGGTGGAGAGATCCTCTCAGCCCAGCCTGCACCCTCTCCAATCTGGGACCCCTCAGGGGATGTCCTACTGCCAGATGTCCCTGGGATTGGGCCTGAACTGGCAGTTGGACATCCCTTTTACAAGCTGAGACTGCTGGCTCCTAACTGCACACCTGCCTGCCTGCCTGATCACCCCTAACTGCTCTCCCTGCTGTCCTGGTTGACCCCAACTACCCCCCTCACTGCCAGCCTGGTTGCCTCTAACTGCCCCCCCCCCGCCCCACCCGCCTGGCCATCCTAGTCGCCCCACGCAGCCTGCTGTTCAGTCATCTGTCCAGTTGTTTCAGTTGTGATGGCCCCTGGCTTTTTATATATTAGGATTAACCAATGTCACCCCAATAAATTTAATAAAATGTTTTAAAAAGTGAATGAGACTATTTCACATGTCTTGCTGACTCCTAGAAGGCTTTGTAAGGAAATGTGTCATGGTGGTAATGGAATTACATTGTTTTGTGCTCATTATTTCACCATGTACTGACACTTTTTTACACTGAATCTTCATAATAAAGGATCATTTTAAATTTAAGTTACTTAAGTAAACTTAAGTTGCTTCTGTCCTCTTTTCTAAACAAACTTTTAAAAGTTATTATTTTCTTTTAAAAAGTGAGGGATAGCATTCATTATCTCAGATTTAATAATTTGAAGAATTTATCATGATAGAAGTGTTAAAATTTGCCTCAATTAGCTTATCTATTAAATGAGATTTTGAATAATTCCAGAAATTTCTTGCTTTTTAACTGGACATATTGATTATAGTTAATTTGGGAGGATACATTATGAAACTAGTAAAAAAAATTTTTGGAAAAGAAAATAATAAGGGAACATTTCAGTTATCAGATATCAGATACTATAAAGCCATAGTGTTTTGAAACGCATGGCGCGAAATAGACTGCTTGAAAAGACAGTGTTTAGAAGCCATCTCTGATAGTTGTGGGAATTTAATACACGACAAAGAGGACATTTCAGAGAAGTGAAAGAACAAACTATTCAATTAATTCTATTGTGACAATTGGTTAAACATTTGGAAGCAAAGCCAACCTGGTTAACACCATAAACAAACATAAATTCTAGGTAGATTGCAGATGTGTATATTAAAAAGAAAGTAAAGCACATGAAAAAAAATTAGAGTAAGATAAATAAAATTTTCATAACATTCCTGATGCAAGTTTTATGTGTGTGTGTGTGTATGTGCATATGTATGTGTGTGTGCAAAGATGACGCATGTGTGCTTTTTATTTTGGTCTCATTATTACTCTGAGCATGATCTAGGATCCGGATATAAACTTGTAACTCCCCTATTTGAAATCCTGCAGTGGATCCACACTGTAAGACTTAATGTGATTAAATATTGAACCTCTTTACAACCTCATTTCTTGGCTTTTCCACATTCTCTCCATGCTTTAGCTATGCCAAGTTCCAATTTTTAAAAATTTAACTCATTTTCCAGTTATAGTTGACATACAATATTATATTTCAAGTCTACAACATAGTGATTAAACATTTATATACCTCACAAAGCGAACCCTTAAAAAACTCGAGTACCCATCTGAACTACACAGTTATTGCAATATTATTAACCAAGTTCTCAGTTTTTGAACAAGCAACCACCTGTCTTGCCTCTGTGTCTTGTACATGCAATTCCCTCTGTTTGAAATGCTCTTCCATTTGTGACTGTAAAATTAGGGAGTCTGCTTTATCATTTAGGATGTTTCCGGCTGCATATAACAGAAAGCCTAACTCACACTGGTTTAAACAAGAGGGGAATTCATTGACTGTCCTAACTGGAAATCCAGTGGTGGGCCAGGCTTCTGGGTTTGCTTCATCCAGGGTCTCTGGGATTTCCTTGGCTATGCGCTGCTCTGTGTGTTGGCTTCATCCCAGGCTGGCCTTCTTTTTGGTAGAAAAATGACCAGATCTGGTTATGCTTCATATCTCTACCCTGCCAGTCCCAGGGTAAAGAGAACCCTCCTGTCCCAGCCTCCCTGCAAATGTCCTGAAAGTCACCTGGATTGTATCAGCGTAGGTTCCATGCCCACCCCTGGCCCAATCACTGTGTCCAGAAGAAGAGAACACAAGGTTCAGCGTAAGTTGGTCATGTAATACTGCCCTATGCTTGAAGCTTCCCCCCCCCCCAAACAGAGACCACATGGGTGGGGGGAGGAAGGGTGGGTGCACTATGAAGGTCTGGGTACTGTTAGGAAAAGAAAAGGTAGAGATGGATGCCAGATAGGCAACTAACAGAGTCTGTTCACAGTGCTCCTTGCCACCTATTCCCTATTAATACAGGATCCAACCAGGAAAGCCTTCCTCACCCTGTGGATTTCTGAGCCTCCCTGGGAAACACTCAGATAGGTTCACAACCAGTTTAACCAGCCCAACAAAGAGACCTCAGGGCATCTATGCATTTGTTTCACAGTCTCCAAAGAGGGTTCAAAACCCAGTTCCTTGTGCCCCAGTGTCTTAAGGAGCTCTTATGGAAAGGGTTCTTTCAATTTTTTCCTTATGAAAAGATTTGAGGGAAAATTTGAGGTCAGACACCTCACTGGTCAGAAATGACTCTTCTCCAATGTCTGAGTCTTGTCACCCAACCCCAATGGCTGCCCGGTGATGTCTTCCTGGGGGCAGGGGCCCTTTAGCAAGGGTCTCCATGAACTTGAGTGAGTGGAAAAAAGAATCTCAGTTTTCACCATCGAGCTGAAACTTAGCAGTTCCTCCAGTTATGAATGTACACAACCAACTACACTTGTAAGGATTTTGTCACCACGGAGGTCTCAGATGCCTGCATGTCATCGACAATTGCTGTGGATGGTACTTCTGTGTCTGCTTACCAGCACTTCAAAATCACAGCAGTTACTAAACTGGATCTTGTTTTTAAAGTGTCAATAAAGAAACACACATATTAATATGTAAATGAGCATGTTAGAAATGTTTCATAAATGCATTTTGATATAACCGATTGCCTTGGTCATCCTCTGTATCCTGCTTAATTCATTCAAAATGTTATTTGGAGTTTATCCATAGGCTTCACCAAGCTGCTGAAAGGATTCGTGGCTCAGCAAAGACTAAGACCACTCTCCCGGCCCCCAACCCCCAACCCTAAGATGACATGTTTCTTGGAAGATGTCACAGAACTGGTGTTCTAGTTTACACATTCATTTTCCTCTCCACATAGCAATAGCATAATGTCTTCTGTGCTATAAATTTAGGTCTGTTGCCTCCCTCCCTGCCCCTATACTTTGCCCTCTAGCAATCCTAAAGGAAAATAGCTGGCAGGCCCTTCACCGGTGGCTCCCCACAGTACAGGGCCCCAACATCAGAGCCCCTTACTGTGGAGGCCGATTAGTGTGGTAGGCATAGGCCTTCCCGGCCCATCACTCTCTGTGGCCCCAAATGAGCTCTTTCTCCTTCAAAATTCACATTTAGTCAAAAATATTGAGGAGCCCCAAATGCTTTGGGTTTCCTTCAAATTGATTTTAAAAATGCATTTCTTTACTTCTCAGCCATGGGAACATTTCCCCCCTCCCTACAATTTCCCTCTAATAACTAAGAGCCATCAGTCAGTCTCACATTGTTGCTGATCTAATTCCTTCTTGCCCCAATATTTTCAGGGTCCTCATCTTTTTACATATTTTCACATATTTTCCCTCTTGCTGATTGTGCTATAACAGACTTTCTGGCCTGTTTCAGAAAACTCCCTCGCCCCATTCTGCCTCTCAGCCCTTCCAAACTCGTTAAGGAGAATTTCCGCATTCAAACGGGGGAAAATCACTGCGTCCACATATCCAAACGCTCATCACGGTTGCAGGCAGCACTTTTGTGTAACAATTCAAGCTACGTCCTGTTTCCACCTCGAATCATTTGTAAAGGCAGGCCCCTCCCCACGACGCGGGGAGAGAATAGGCCGCCTGTGTGGGTGGTCTGGGTCTGAGGGAACAGATGACATCATGGATTCACATGGCAAGTTCATGAAGCTGCAGTCCAGCTCTCCTGAGCAGTGGCCTCAGCTGCCTGCATTATCTCTGCTGGAGCACTTCAATGCCCAGAGTCACAGGATGGGGACACTTGGAAATTATATATATATATATATATATATATATATATTTTTTTTTTTTGAGATTCTTCAAGGATATTTTTATTATTTTCTAGAGCTATCCAACCCACAATACTAAAGCAAGATGAAGATTTTTAGTTCAGTCAGAAATTGCAGCAATTAGTAAATGTGTGAAATCTATAATCACTTGTTGAGCTGCTTTTAAAAAGTGTTTATCATCACATTTAGTGAATGTCATTCTGTTAATTGGCCATGTTCTTCTCTCACACGTGGCAGGAAGAAGTGCACATGCTTCCCACTGATGTCCCCAGAAGGCACATGCACTAAACCCCAGGAGCAAAATTTAACTCTAATGCTTATATAGAAAAATCACTGTCCTCATAACTACGCACAAGGATAACTACTGAACAAGGATGAAATGGCATGCAACTAAGTGGACTACCCAGGGGTCCACAGAACAGAGGAGACCAAGGAATCGCTGTTGAGGGGATAGCAAAATCGTCCAAGAACAGCGTTCCCTTTTCTTCTCCCACTGACGTCCCAGAGGAGGCTGGGAATGTGTCCTCTTGGATATATATATATATATATATATATATATATATATATATATATATATATATTTCAATTATTGGAAGATTTTTTTATTACAGGAAATGATATTTTAAAACTTGACATTATATATATATATATATATATGTTTACCAGCATTCGCGGGATACTTCTGAAACGCTGTACACTCGGAGGGAGCGGAGGGAAATCATCTCACCCGAATGATTTTGCAAACGGGCAACACCAGTCCCTTTGCCTGAATAACTAATTCTGTGTTTTTTCTCCCCCTCCCCAAAGCCCCGTTGTGCGTCTTTTCTCAGACTGCCGTGAGGCATTCTGGGCTTGCACAGAGGAACGAGACACCGCTTTCTGTGCGGACCCTGCAGGGATTTCAGGCTGGGATGAGGTTGAGCGGAACACAAGTGAAATCAGACATATGCAGTTTTCACCAGATTTCGAGGTTCTAGAATACCTGCCCCGCACGAGTGTTCCTGAATGCCACCCAGAGACCCACCGAACATCCTGCTCTCCCGGGGCGCTCCCCTAGGCAGCATCTCCACCTTGCTCTGTAATGTACTCAGCTGTGACACGCAGATGCTGTTTCTTCTCTCTGGGTGTCTGCCCTTTTATAAGCAGTTACTCTTCCTTCTCTAGCTGTGCACTATCGTTTTAATAGCCAATATGTTAGTTATGTTTGGATATTCCCTCCAATAATAGCCATGACTCTTCCCCCAAAGTAAATAATTATTGCTTTTTATGAATTGAATCATTTGGGATCATTTTTTACATTTATGTAACTCATTATACAGTTTACTCTTGAATTTGCAGGGAGTTGTAAATCATAAGTAGTGAGATTATCAAGTTCTCCTGAGAAAAAAAAGTTGATTCCTATGTATTTTCCTTTTATAATGTTCCCACGGACTTAATTTCTTGAAATCAGAACTAAATAGAATTATTGAGTTAATTTTGAAGTTAAAGGCTATTAACCTTCATGAGATGTTCATACAGAAACTTAATCATTCACTTGTAAATACCTGAGTTTCTTGTTTAGTTGCATTCAATAAAAAGAAATATAAATAGAATATTCCATTAGAATGTAATTAATAATATAATTTTTTTTTCCTGGAAATGAAATGAATCCTAATACTTCAACAGAATGTTTTGTGTTAGTCATTCCTTTTCAAGATTAAACATTAAAGTGGAAAATGGATTCTTCCTCAGCTTCTTTGCTGATTTATTAAGCAGTATCACCTTGTTATGCCATTTAGCCGAATGTAATGTTTAGACCAATGGCAATGAATGCAACGACTTTGGTCCCACAGCTAAAATTTCGTTGTGAGCTTTAGTTATAATTAACGATATATTAATGATATAAAATGGTATAATAGTGTGTTCCATTAAAGTGTTATAAATGAATTGCATCACCTCTACAATTTTAACATCATGTGTAACCCACAGTTAGGCATTCAATTCATGGTGAATGTCAATGCCATATTTTGTCAATTTGAAATGCACATCTCTTTTGCGTTCTAATAGCTTTGAAATCAGGATGTTGGAGAAAACTTAAGGACAAAATTTCTAAATTGAAGGAGAAATTTCCAACTCAAAGTTCAATTCATAGTTTATATTTTTCCTGTTTAAAGCACATCAGGTTATAGTTGCCTCATTAGCATATCCCATGATTTAAAAGGGTGAAATCTTGGTGAGGAGGAGGCCATCAGAGATGTCAACAGAGAAGGTTCTGTGCACGGTCAGAACTGGAAGAATACAGCTCATTTTAACCTTCCATTTTACAGATGAAGAAACTGAGGCCTGGGTGGCGGGGTGATTACAAGCTAGGTGGTCCCATGTTGAACGGGCAGAGAGAAGTTTCTGGAAGGCGTGGTGAAGGAACTAATAGGGGAATAGAAAAATATCAAGTTTAGTGAATAGGAAAAAAAGGAGTTAAATTTGCAAATTAGGGAAAAGGGTTCCTCGGTGTGCCTTATTGGGATGCAAACAAAGGGAGAAAAAGAGGATGTAGAATATTTTGTATTTTTGCAACGAAAAAAGTGAGGTGAGCCAAGAACACATTGGGCATTTAACCAAGTAGGGTTAAGTCTTTAGCACTTTGTGATCATTATAACAATGTGGGAGGAAAAGCAACATGAAGTGGAGTTAAAGGCCATTGGATGGAGCAACATTTGGCTTATTGAACATTGAATATTAGGGGAAAGTTGGAGAAGGAGTTTGAGAGGCCTCTGTGCCAGGCACATAATGAGATCACACAAAGAATTTGACTTACGTGTAAAAGGGTTAATTTAAATCTAGGATTGAGGACTGCTCATTATTCAGCCCATTTGCAGACAGATGGGGCCACAGGGTCAGTCCTGGCCCCTGGACTGTGAGTGCAAGTGCCAAGGTGAGGCCTGTGAGGACCCATGTGACTCCCCAGCTGTCTCTTCCCCTTCGGAAGGGATCACAGAGCCAGGAGACTTGGAATTGAAAAGGCCTGGATCACTGTGTCTCCATATCAAGGTGAGTTAACCTGGAGAACTGGCAGACCTGAGAACTAAACAGTCTATGAAATCACTGAGATTTGGGTGTTTTCTTTTGTTACAGCAGCATATGCCAACCTCACTGGCTGACAGCCACATCCATGATGTCAACTTCTACATTTCCCATTTTTATTTATTTATATTTATTTATTTATTTATTTATTTATTTATATCTTTATTGATTTCAGATAGGAAGTAGAGGGAAAGAGACATAGAAACATTAATGATGAGAGCAAATCATTGATTGGCTGCCTCCTGCACATCCCCCATTGGAGATAAAGCCCACAACCCAGGTATGTGCCCCTGGCTGGAATCGAACCCTAGACCCTTCAGCCTGCAGGCCGATGCTCTATCCACTGAGCCAAACCAGCTAGGGCATACATCTCCCATTTGTATAAAAGAAAATGAAATAAAAGTGAAGCACACCACATTTCCTTACGCTCCCCTCCCTTCCTTCTCAGCTTTCTCCTTCCATCAGGGCTGTCACTGTCCTGGTGAAGCCGTGGCCCCTGAGTGCTCACTGGGAACCGGCCATTGAAAGCAAGACTCCCATGTCTGGGCCAGCGGCCTCTCCTCAGTGGACACTTGGAAACCTCATTCTTTGGAGCATACCACAGGCTCACCCCACCTCCAGGGAATGCAAGACTTAGAGGGTTCCCACTGGAGACCCCCTTTTCTACTTATTTTCTCCTACCCATAAGCCCCAGAACATCTGTTAACCTGAGGCTGAGAGATAATTCAAGTCCTGAAAGCTCTGCATTTGCTCCTGTTTTCACTGACATTAGGGGCTGTTGCCCTGTTTCAGGTGTTGTCAGCGAAGGGAAAAACCACAGAAAAGGGAGAAACTGTGGAAGAAAAGCTTCAACCAACCCTGTAGTTAATTAAATGGTAATAAATAATAATTTGAGAAATTAGATATTCTGTGGTTGATTTTTATGAGTTTTAAAATAATATAACTGGTGGCAAAAAAACCCTCCAACATCCAAGACCACAAGTCACATTTTGGTTGTGGTTTTTTTGTTCAAAATATGAAACACTTGGAAAAGATCATTTGAGTTGTGCTTTCCCTGAGCTGTGTTTCAACAGTGGTTGAAATTCCCCTTTAAATGATCGCTGGACAATTTACATGTCTTTTTATGTTGGAATGAACATTTCTGCTTAGAGATTTACTTTGGTAATATTAGCATTAATTTCTAAAAACTCAGTTCTTAATTTCACCAACATCATCTCATTTTATCCGCTTGCTGGTTGGTACAGGTTCCTACTTATGCTCCCAGAAGCTCAGAGACTTGTCCAAAATCTCTCATCCAGAACCTGCCAGGCTCTTCTAAGTCAAGGCTCAGCAAATGGCAGCCATGGACCAAGTCCTACCCATCCCGTGTTTTTGTATAGTGCACCAGCTAAGGATGTGTTTGACAATGTTCATAGTTGGAGATGGGGAGTGGAGAAAAGAAGAAAATTATATAAAATGCAAATTTCAGCATCCACAAATGAAGTTTGCTTGGAGATCAACCACATTTACATATTATCCATGGCTGCTTTCTTGCTATAAGGGCAGAGTTGAGTAGTTGCGACAGAGACCATATGGCATGCAAAGACTGAACGATTTACTCCCCGGCCCTTCATAGAAAAAGTTTGCCAACTCCTATCTTACATCATGGGCTTATTCCATCTTTGCAGAATCCTAGCAGATGGAGGGACAAGGGGAAAACCTGCAGGGATCTGGTTTGTAAGCACAGTAGAAGAGGCTTAGAAATGGGCCTGCAATAAAAGGCTAGTCCTTTAAATCCTGAGGGCCTCAGTCCTTCCCATTGGTGAATTGGAGTGTGGGTTCCCAGCCTCCAGGCTGCCATGGGAGGTATGTCCTGATAAGACCTTCTCACAATGAAAGGGCAGTTTCCCCCCTCCCTGTCCTCCACCTTCTCAACCCCAGGAAGAACTAGTTCATCAACTTCATGATGGGCTGTCCTCAGCGTTAGGAGGGCTTAGAGGCTGAATCAAGTAAGGAAGGGAATGATGAAATGCTCTAACATGTTTGTTTGGTCTTTAATACAGTTCTCTGATGCAACCTCCCACTATTCCTGTACCCATTTCAACTTTGAGCTCTTGTCTGCTGTAGGTGGAACAGTGGGCTTCATTCTAGGGGGACAGGGCAGATCGGATGCAAAAAGCAAGCACAGAAGTCTTCCTCTACTTTTTAGCTGAGCTTCTGGTTTATTTTCACTCCCTACCTTTTCTACTTGCACTTGCAAGGTGTGGTATTATCTTCCCTTTTCTGAGTGCCTATAAGATGTCACTTAATTTAAATGGAAATAGATGGTATCATCGCCCAGCCAGCGTGGCTCAGTGGTTGAGCATCTACTTGTGAACCAAAAGGTCATGGTTCAATTCTCAATCAGGGCACATGCCCAGATTGCGGTCTCATCCTCAATAGCGGGCGTGCAGGAGGCAGCCAATGATTCTCTCATCATTGATGTTTCCATCTCTCTCTCTCCCCCTCTCCCTTCCTCTCTAAAATCAATAAAAATTATATATTTTTAAAAAGAAATAGATGGTCTTGTGGAACTGTCTCCATAACCCTCTAATTCCATAACAGGAGAGGGAACTGAAAGCTGGGTTGTTTAAAATCCTTCCTTGGTCGTAGCTGGTGCCTGATCTCTCCAAGGCCAGCATTCGGGATTTTCCCAGCAAACCTCAAGAGCTCCTCAAAGCCAAGTGTGTCTTCCATCATGGGCACAGTTCGTTCTGTGAAACCCGTGACATCCCCACCACAGAGACGCATCCTCCCAGTGCATTCCTCAGAGAACCAACTCCTGGGACCTTATAAGGAATGCTAAAAAAAAAAAAAAGTCTGTTTGCAGAATAATGGTTTAAAAAGGCTTAATTAGATTTCTTTAGTCAAGGACTTCACAGAGCCTTTAATACACAGCATTTGCAGCCTTTTCTACCTCTATAATTTTAAGGCATTTTATTTAGCTTCTCAGAGTTTTAGTTTCCTCCCTTGAAAAACAGAAGTAATAGGTGCCTTTTGAAATATTAAATGTTATTATTTTTCCCTTTTTGTTTTTGACTAGGTTCACAGAATTTCTATCGAATGCAATAAATTCTAACAAGCACAGGAAATCTGAATAACTGTTACGGGAAAAATTATTTTGCTAATAAATTAAGGTAATGCACATCTGCTAAGAACATAGCACAGCACATGGTCTTCTTTTACTGGGTGCTTTTTGTAAAGGGGACCATGCAGCTAGGATCAGGAAACTTATGAGCAACTATTCCAGGCACAAAATTCCATACTCACTTGCTGTCGCCGGGAGAGAATTCCAGTCATTGTACCAGCAAGATCGGGGCAGCTCTGGAGCTGTCCTGCTTTAAAAGCATTCCTTTGGAAACACATTGTGATGATGACTATTCCCTATGCATCTAGGTGTGGAGTCAGCAAAATTGTTCTTTAAAGGGGTAGAGAGTAAATATTTTAGACTTCACAGGTGATACAGACACTGCTGCAAATATGCAAGCCTGCTGTCCTTGCACAAAAGCAGCCCTATGGAAATAAATGGGCATGGCTCTACGCCAATAAAACTTTATTTACAAAAACAGGTGGCAGGCTGTATTTGGGCCAATGGTTGTAGTTTGCCAACCCCTGGTCTAGATGCTGACATAAGTAGACAAGCCTCTCAGCATGACATTCTTGCTCCATGTTCAAAAGATTTTTTTATTGTTGTTGCTCATTTGTGTGTTCTGCACAATATTTAACATCATCCAGAAGTAGTATTTGAAAGAACATGATTTTGGGGGAAACTTCAGAGTTTTGAGTTTCTGAGTCATTTCTTCAAAAGAGCAGACAGTGAAGCAATAAAAATGGGGAAAACTGGAACTAGACAAAGTGGTCGGATCTCTCAGAGACTGGACAATTGGCCATGGAAGTTCAAGTCCTCAGACAATTGAAAGGGTTCCAGATCCTGGGCCCCCGGCAGACTACCCATCCAACTGCCACAATGGATAGAGCTTAACAGAGCGTGGCATCAGAACGGCTTTCTCAAAAGGATTTGTTTTATCCAGTTAGTCAGGGAATGTCTGTCTGCAAGTAACCAAACCCACCTACCTTTGAGAGGTAAGAGAATGTGAAACTCAAGGTTGTTGCCTCTGGAGCACACTGCCTGGTCATTGCACCTTGCTTGGCTTGAGCAAAGTAGCTAAAATATCTATGCCTCCATTTTCTCAGCTGTAAAATGGGAATATCTAATTTATAATGCAGTGGATTATGCTCAAAGTGCTGGCACAGAGTAAACAAGCAGTACATATGTATCGCTGTTAGAGTTAATTTTTTATTGTCATTATCACTTGTTCATATTGTTGTTTCAGGGTTTCTTTAATCATCTAGTCACAAGAGTCAAGAGGTCACTTAAAAACGTCTTTCTCCTATTTTTCAACTCTTTTTCTTTCTGCTCATCTGCTCTTCTCTCTGTGTAGGCTTATTTCATTTTATTATGCACATGGCCCATCGTCACTACCTTAACATGGAAGCCCAGCCCCCAACCCACATCCTCTGCTAGGCCAGCGCTTCACAAACAGCAGACGGGGTCTCCTCGCCCCATGTGACAGGCTCACCACTCTGACCTTAGGCTCCTGTAAGAGATGGTATCGTTTGGTCCATAGGACTACCCATTCCATGCCTCTGGGCAGCCTTTGGTCTCCACAAATGGAATGTGCTCAGCAGGTGGAAAATGCCGGGCATGTCTGGTGCTGTGTCCTGAGGCTAAGTTCACTCCAGGCACATTAGACATCAGGTCAAGACAGCAGACATTGGCTAGACCCTGAGTCATCAGGGGAGGGAGGACTTTCCATTCCACCCAACCATGCAGGCTTCTCTTGACTCAAGACCTAGGCAAGGTTCAGCACAGGTAGCAGGATTTCATAGCAGACTTATGGGTGGGCCTGGGGTGGGTAGTAACTGACATTATGAACAAAAATAACTATAAACATGGAAGAATTTGCTTATTTCCATTCACTTGCTCACTTGTTCAACAAATAATTATTGAGTGTCTCCTAAATGTCATGCTATGGAACATGGATCTTTTAAAATAATAGAACAAATACACATTTTTAAAACGTGATAAAGAACAGCTTTGCAATCTCAGAAGTGGTGTTCTCAACCCAGTCCTCTATATGAATAATCAATTTATTTGGAAGATTCCTGATGGTAACAATAAATCTTATTGTCTCTCTTATTCACATGCTTTAAATGTATTTATTAGGCCTTTCAATAAGCCTGGATTCTGGTGGTGCAATCTCCCCTCACTCTTTTCTTCATCTGAGTCTTGCCTATGGTTGGCCCTTTGCTTTCTACATACATATTAGAATCAGCTTCTCATGTCCCCAGAAGAATTTGTTCTGGATTGATAGTTTATTTGAGAACTGCTATATTCATGATTTATGAGTCTTCATATTTATGTCTGTGGTATATCTCATTCATTCTCTTTTTGTTGGATATTTGGGTTATTTCCAGAATTTTGCTGTTAAATATATTGAATTTACTTAGTTTTTTTTTTTTTCTATGTCTCTCAGCATAGTTTCATAATTTTCCTTTTAAGTCATGCACTTCTTTTATTAAATTCTCTCCTTGGTGCCTTATGCTATTTTGCTGCTGTTATATGTGGTAACATCCTATATATCAAAAGGCTAATATGCAAATTATCCCCTTGACCAGGAGTTTGGCCAGGAGTTTGGCCAGGAGTTCGACCAAAGAGCAGGGCCATCCCATCAACTGCCCATGGCCCCTCCCCCTGGTTGGACCTGCCTCTCATCTGCCCCAATCAGGTTGGGCTGGCAGGACCCCACCTGTGCACGAATTTGTGCACCAGGCCTCTTGTTTTTAATAATTATGGTACTTAACTGTTGTTTGGGAACTTCATTGTAAACCATGTTCTTCTTGTGTTACACTGCTCTTTAAAGGCATGGAGGAAGATGGGATCAGACTTCTAGAAAGCTACTTTTCAAATCCTCAAGTTTACTTCTTATGTTGCAGCATCATAAAATTTTGGTGAAATTTTTAGAGGAAAATGAATAATCTCAGAACCATTACTCTCACAAACCTACACTAATGCAGCCACGGCCACCCTCTTGTACTTGATGGCAGTGTGTATGTGTATAGACATGAACCTCCCTTGTCTGTGCATCTGCTCTGATCTTGAGACTTTATATGCCTCTTGGAAGAATATTTACTTGATTTGAATCATCTTGAGTTTTTCTTCTTAGCACCGAGACACAGGAATGGAAGGTGGGACCTCTCAACTGTATTCCTGCACTTTCCATTGCCCTGTATAGTCAAATGTGGACACGATTGATCACAAGATCACCAAGGGAAGAGAAGGCCCTGCTGGGAGGGGTGTGGCCTTGCCTCATTGCCAACCTGGTTTCCTCACTCATGACTTGAGGAGCTGTGGCACAGGTTACCACAGGGGTCTCTTCCGGAAAATTGGCGGCTCTGCACTCCCAGGGCCTGCCTTTCATGTGGTCTTGTAGATGAATTCAGAGCAACTCCGGCTTTCCCCACAGGCATGGGGGAAAGAGAACATTTGAGAAGTAAGAGAATATGAAACTCAAGTTCTCGGTGCAGAGAACATCAACACTTGCGGCCTCTGAGGGACAATTCCAGTGAGAACACTGGCGTCTGATCCTTTCAAGGTCCTGGGAGCTGTTTTCCTTAGTGAGCATCGAGCCAGCTGAAGTCAGTCTCCCTCCTCCCCCCTCCCCCCGCCCTCGCACCTCTCCTCCTCTTTCTACCCGAGCTGCAGGCCACTGGAGCTAGTGAATTAAGACCTTTGCCTTTGACAGTTGGGTTGAGAAAGAATGAAAACGGATCTAATAATAATTAGTTATGGTTTAATATACAAGATCGGAACGTTCTCATTTTTCATTCTGGAGCCTGGTGAGAAAGAGCAGCGGGGGAGGGGAGGGAGGGAGATTGATGGCAGAGAATAACCCCTGAAATGCCCCCACCCCCCCAATGGCCAAGAGAGTCAGCGATCCTCAGGCGCCTGCTCATACCAGGTTCAGAGCCAGGACAGCCTTAAAGGAAATGGGGCGCCCAGCAAAGGTGGGGGATTAAAGGGTTTGCTTTTATTGTTCTCTTGGACCAGGCACCTTGGCACACGAGTCGCTGCCTACTCACTTTGAAAAGACTATGGTCTCAGGCCAGCCTCCCCCTTCAGGCTCCAAAACAGAGGGTTTGGGTTCAGATAACTGGCTCTGGGTAAATAGCAGCTTGTTTTTGTAACACTAGAGATGTATTTACTTTTCACTTAATGAAGGGGAGTGATGTCTTGGATAAGACATGATCTGACACAAACTATAAATATTAAGCCCAAACATTATAGGGTAAACTCTTTCCAGAAATTTCCAATTTGTAACTATGTAAAATCAGTGTTGGTGGTTTAGTTGCCGTGGGGATATTTCATTAACTTTCTGAAGGGAAAACATTGCGGAATGGAGAAACCTAAAGACATGTGTGTGCGTGTGTGCGCATATGCGTGTGTGCGTGTGTGTATGCAGCACAGCTGGGATTTGACATACTCTGCTAAGATCAGCCTGTTTCTCACTGGTGGGAAATTTAGTATCGCCCAGAAAGCAGCAGAGGGGGAGGGGAAACCTACGAGTTGGTTGAGAAGGAAAGTGGTAAATAATTCTCAAAGTATTACCCTGTTCTAGAAAAGAATAAAAATCAGGAGAGGGCGAAGGGTGGGACAGGAGAGGAAAAACAGATGGTGCCTTGCAAAGACTGGTCCTGCAGTTCTTCTTTGTCCCCCAATAGGGTTTAAAACGTGAAAGCAGGATTCAGGCTGAGCAGGGAGCGAGCCCAGCTCCGAAGACCGGCCTGCAGCAGCCTCTGACCCAGGCGCGTCAGCAGCCCCGGAGGCAGGTGCGCTGTGATGTGGTGAAGGCCTCAGAGCAGATGCTGCCCCGCCAGGGCCGTGCGTTGGAGGCCCACGGGACGGGAGCCAGTGCCTGCTCTTATCCATCGTGAGGGACGTGGCACGACTCCAGTGACAGGAATGTTAGCCAGATGGTTCGGGGTAGGGAAATCGAGATAGAACAAGACAGGGCTCGTGGGGCTTACCGCAGAGCACCAAGACAGAACGCAAACATTTTCATGAATGAGTTATAAGAAGTTTACAAAGTTTTAAAGCTTCTTCCTGCTCAGCAAACTTATCCCGACCTACCCTTAGTGTCTCTTCAAGCCTCTGGACCCTCTCCAGTTTCCCCATCGGCCTGCAGGGACACATGGAACCAGAGACCGTAGCAGAGGCAGGGAACCCATGAGCCCAACCAGGCCCTCGAGAAGCTTCTGGGAGCATCTGCAGATCTGAGCCACTTGCCTGGAAGCAAACTGTCGAGTTCTGGCCCTAACAGACACTCCTCTCCCAAGGTAACATGCAATACTGGTATTGACATAAGGAATGAGAGGTTAAATAATGAAAAATTTAAAAATAATAACATCTCTCTAAATACCGAAGAGTCCACTGGTGGAGGACTTCGTGGTAGATTTTTTTTTTTTTAAGTTCATTGCTGCATTGAATACTTCTACATGCAGTATTAGATGTACTACGTGAGGAGGCAGGAACAAGAACAACCATTTTGGCCTTTCCGTGCTCATGTGATGTCATGGGGATGCACAGGTGGGAAGGGCAGTTGCGGTGGTTCCCACACTGGAGCAGGTGTCAGAATCACCTAGAAGGCTGATTACAGCCACAGGTGGCGGGTCCCAGCTCTAGTGTTTCTGCTGCGGAAGGTCTGCGGCGGAACTTCTAGTAAGTTCCCAGGTGAGGCTGATGCTGCTGGGCCCGGACTGCGTCCCGACCACCATCGGCGCGTGCATCTAGGATAAAGATACACGCGTAGAAGGCATCTGTGTTTCCTCACAGCCACGCCTGCACTCCCGCAGGAAACTAATGCGCTTTAATGAAGTCAGCGCTTGTGGAGCATCGCGGGCAGTGAGAACCCAGGTGTTCTGGATTCCTCGGTGCACTGCCAGCTGGAATGGCCCTGGGATCAAGGAGAGAGGCATGCGATCTCAGCGTGCTAGAGCTGGACAGGAACTGGGAGAACACATGATGACATGCAGACACCGAGTGTAACCCCCACGAACCTCAGTTTGCTCCTCTGTAAAACCCAGACCCCTGCAAAGCTTGTGTTGCCATCTCGAGTCTCACTTGCCTCAACTGCAGTCCATTTCTGGCTTGATTGAGACAGAAAAGGGAGTTATTATAAAGAAAATGGGTTCTACCGGGAAAATGAACTGTTTCCACCCCTCTCCCCCGCCCCGCCTCCCATCGATCATATGGAAAAGCAAATGAATGGATGCTATTGAATAAAAGAGACAAATCTAAGAGACACAGGGCCCAAGGCAGCTGCTGGGCTTTATTCAGATTCTGATTCAAGAAACCCACTGTAAGGAGACAGTTGGAGAAATTGTAATATGACCGGCTGAATATCAGATGACAGGAAGGAATTACTGTGGATTTTGTTAGGTCTGATGATGTTATAGAGGTTATGATTCTTAAAGAAGTCTTAAGAGAGACTAATACACTAGGGATTTACAGGTGAAATAACACTATGTCTGAGATTTACATTAAAAAAAAAAAACTCCAGGGAAGAAAGTCATGGCGAACACAACTCAGACTGTCTCAGCAAAGGAGACTTGATACCGCAAAGGACAGCAGATTGGATGGAGGTACTATCATTGTCACCAAGCCCTAGATGCTGGAGCTTGCACTGCTGGCAACGCAGGCTGGGAGAATGGTTATCTGGCATTTTCAAATTGTAAAGTGGGAGATGTCTCAGACATTAAGATGCACAAGGTAGGGAATTTCCCAACGTCAGACTCATAATGTTCAAAACTGGCACATAGTAGGTGTTCAACACATGTTAGTGCTCACCTGTATCCCCATTCCTGAGAGGCATCTATGTAAGACTTTCTTCCTCAGCATCTTAGGTAGCTGGGTTTCTAATCCAAATAATTTGCCAATCTCCTTTCAAATGATGAGATTCATATAAATGCCTGGAAGTTCATGCACTACTTTAAGGTAAGACTTATTCACTTATGAAGAGGAGGGGGTGAGTATTTCATCCCCACTTCACAAATAAGGAAACGGGGGACCAGCGAGGTTGTGTGGTGTGCCTGAGGTTGCATGGCTGGATCACACTCCTGGCCAAGAAAGAGAGGATCCAAGACTGAAGCACAGCAGTCTAGCTTCAGAGGCCCTGGTAAGTAAGTCATGCTGATTAGGGTGTGGAAAAAGAACCCCAATGCATTACTGAGGGGTGAAAGGGGGTTGTAAACCAATATACCTCTCTGGAAGACATTTATCAATATCTGACACTGAGCATGCCTTTTGATCCAGCTCCACTTTTTTTTTTTATTGTTTAAAGTATTACATATGTCTCCCTTTTTCCTATTGACTCCCCGGCTCCGCCTCTCCCACCCCCGAGGGCAAGCCCCCACTGCTCTAGTGTCTGTGTCCATTGGTTATGCTAATATGTATGCATACACGTCCTTTGGTTGATCTCTAACCTCCCCCCTCCCCCCGCCTTTTCTCTGAGATTGGACGGTCTGTTCAGTGCTACCTTGTCTCTGGATATATTTTTGTTCGTCAGTTTATGTTGATCATTATATCTCACATATGAGTGAGATCATGTGGTATTTATCTTTCTCCGACTGGCTTATTTTGCTTAGCATAATGCTCTCCAGTTCCATCCATGCTGTTGCAAATGATAAAAGTTCCTTCTTGTTTTTTTATAATTAAATCTTTATTGTTTAGATTATTACAGATGTTCCTTTTTTTAAACCCCATAGTTCCCCTCCACCTGGTTCCCCACCCCCATGCCCTTACCCCCATCACTGTCTTCATCCATAGATGTGAGATTTTTGTCCAGTCTCTGCCCATACCCCTCATGTCCCCTTCCCCCTGAAAATTGTCAGTCCGTTCCCTTTCTATGCCCTTACTTATATTCTCTTCACCAGTTTATTCTGTTCATCAGATATTTCTATTGATTTGTTATATTCACTTGTTGATAGATATGTATTTGTTGTTCATACTTTTTATTTTTACCTTCCTCCTCCTCCTCCTCCTCCTCCTCCTCCTCCTCCTCCTTCTCCTATTCTTCTCCTTCTTCTTCTCCTTCCTCTTCTTCTTCTTCTTCTTCTTCTTCTTCTTCTTCTTCTTCTTCTTCTTCTTCTTCTTCTTCTTCTTCTTCAAGAATGCCCTTCAGCATTTCAAGTAATCCTGGTTTGGTAGTGATATACTCCTTTAGCTTTTTCTTGTCTGTGAAGCTCTTTATCTGACCATCAATTTTACATGATAGCCTTGCTGAGTAGAGTAAACTTGGTTGTAGGTTCTTGCTATTCATCACTTTGAATATTTCTTGCCACTCCCTTCTGGCCTGCTTGGTTTCTGTTGAGAAATCAGCTGACAGTCATATGGGTACTCCCTTGTAGGTAACTAACTGTTTTTCTCTTGCTGCTTTTAATATTCTCTCTTTGTCTTTTGTCTTTGGCATTTTAATTATGATTTGTCTTGGTGTGGTCCTCCTTGGATTCCTTTTGTTTCAGATCCTCTGCACTTCCTGGACTTGTAAGTCTATTTCTTTCACCTGGTAGGGGAAGTTTTCTGTCATTATTTCTTCAAATATGTTTTCAATCTCTTGCTCTCTCTCTTCTTCTGGTACCCCTATAATTCTGATGTTGGTACACTTTAAGTTGTCCCAGATGCTCCTTACACTATCTTCACACTTCTGGATTCTTTTTTTTTTCTCTTCCAGTTGGGTGCTTTTTGTTTTTTCATGTTTCAAATCTTTGACTTGATTCTTGCAATTCTCTAGTCTGCTGTTGGATCTCTGTATAATATTACTAAGTTTATCAGTGGATTTTAGAAAATTCTTAAAAAACCTTAAAACTGTAGTTCTGAACTCTATATCCAGTAGTTTGCTTTCCTCCATTTCTGTTATTTGTGACCTGTTTCTTTGTCTCCACATTTTGGCTGCTTCCCTGCATTGATAGAGTGGCTTTCTGTGCTAGGTGTCTTATAGGGCCCAGTGATTCAGCCTCCCCAACCACCTGGGGTGAACACTCTTATATGCCTTTGAAGGCTGGGTGCACAGTCTTGTTGTAGTTATCACTGGGAGGTATCACTGGGAGGAAATGATCTCCAGGCCTTTCTCCTCACTATTTGGGGTTTGGAACTTTTGGAGTTCTGTCTCAGCTGCAGTCCCTTAGGTTATGCTGCAGACAGGCAGGTGCACAGCTTGGGCGGGGTTGTAAGTTGGGTGGGGCAGGGTCTCAGAATCACCGGGGTGAAGCAACCCATGATGGCTGCCCCTCCGCCGACTCTGTGGCTTCTCCCAGTTACACGCCCTGGCATCTGCGTGCCCCTGAGTCCCCGAGACTACGCGTCAGTGATCACTGGGAATAGCTCTGCTAGAATGCCACTTGTCTTCCGCCCCATTGCCCGACTGCCCACATCGCATTCAGTGCAACCCTGGAGTTTATAATCTCCTTCCAAGCTGAGGACCCAGGAGCTGCCGCCGCTCCCTTTTACCCGCACTGCCTCCATTTCACGTGTGTCCGTACCTCTCAGTTTTGGTGCTGGGAACTTCTACTCAGTCTCACTGCACTCCTTCTCTTGCCTTCTAGTTGTAAAGCTTCCCCTCCCTTGGTTCTAGAGGATGGCCGTTTATCTTTATAGTTGTATTTTTATAATGTAGATGTGGGTGGCTGCGCATTTAGGTATATACCTCATGCCACCATCTTGGTTCTCTCAAAACTCAGTTCCTTCTTTTTTATAGCAGTATAGTATTCCATTGTGTAGATGTACCACAGTTTTTTAATCCACTCATCTGCTGATGGCACTTAGGCTGTTTCCAAATCTTAGCTATTGTAAACTGTGCTGGTATGAACATAGGGATGCATATATCCTTTCTGATTGGTGTTTCTGGTTTCTTGAGATATATTGCTAGAAGTGGGATTACTGGGTCCAATGGGAGTTTCATTTTTAACTTTTTGAACAATTTATTTATTTTTTTAATCCTCACTCGAGGATATTTTCCATTGATCTTTAGAGAGAGGAAAAGACAGAAACATTGATGTGAGAGAAACACATTAATCGGTTGCCTCCTGCACAAGCCCTGTCCAGGGTCCAGACCAGGGAGGAGCCTGCAATGAGGTATGTGCCCTTGACCAGAATCAAACCAGGAACCCTTTGGTCTGCAGGCCAATTCTCTATCCAATGAGCCAAACTGGTGAGGGCCCAGCTCCACTTTTGAAAATTTGTACCTACCAGATTCTCAGAAATGTTGCTCAAAGGTATGTAGATAAGGTTGTTCATTATAGTACTGTTTAAAATATTGAAAATTTGGAAACAACTCAAATGTTCAATAATCATAATCCAATAAATTAATAGCACAACTAATAAAATATCATAGAAAAATGCTAATGGCATGAGAATCTTTTCATCATATTCTATTAAGAGGGGATTGAAGAATAATAGATACAGCATGATCAACTCTGATTTTTAAAATTATGTGGCACCTGTACTCTGCCCTTATTAGGTAATTACTAAGTAATCATCCCACTATTACTCAAAGCTCTTGGTTGTGAGTAACAGAACCTCAATAAAGATTGCTTTTGCTATTAACTTCTCTGAGGGATCCTAAGAAGGCCTCTTGATGCTGTTCTACTATGAAGAACATGAGCAGGATGGAGAAAGTTCTCATTCCTTTCCTTCAGGACAAATGATGAGACTGATCTGCACCTTGCCATTTCTCACATCTCTGCCCAGTCCATTGAAAACTGCTGCACAATGGAACTATATATAGAAGAGAAAGGAAATATATAGAGAATATAAAGAAGAGAAAGGAAACCCTTGAGTTGGTCCTCAAGGACTTTATTGTCCCTTTGGAAACACACGTCTATAGCCACCAAGTGTGCTGGGTTTTGTGGGATACAAGTAAGAAACATGAGACTCAGTCTCTGAAGTGAAGACCTAAATACATACAGCACCTGAATAATCATGCAAAGGGTCTGTGTCCACATACCACGGTGGAGGGCTACGGCCTGGCCGTGGTGCAGAAACAGAGCACAGTGTGGAGAAGGTGGTCAAAAAAGACTTTCTAGAGGAAGAGAGACAGCCTGGTTGAAAAACACAAGTCCTTTGTAGAGTGAGGTTTCAGGAGAGGAATACATTTCAAACAGATGACTGGGCATGCTCAACGCAGGGCAGTCTGACCAATCAGGTCTCTTAGAACAACCACAGTGAGATTCAAGCGTGATGTTTTATGTGTTGAACAGTCACTGTGGACAACAGAAATCCACTCTCCTAACTTGCATCAGGAATGATGAGACCAATATTTTTAACATAATAAGAGTACCTAAAATCAATAAAAAAATATAAAAGGATTGAGATTTTACAGAAATAATCCACAGGACTGAATAACAGATATGAGGAATACCAGTCAGCTACTGAAGATGACTCTTTAGATTCAACTGGTAAACCCAAAAATTTATCCAACTGGTGGATAAACCTTCTGTCTTTTATTATTCTCTCCTAAAGATACAAATACTAAAAAATGCAAATGGCCAAACAATATTGGTGGGAGTTCACAACATGAGCCTTTATTGCCAAAAGTCACAAGTCTTGTATTTCTCAATCTATCTGAGATAAGTAAAAACAACAACAACAACAACAACAAAACAAAAATCAAACACTGGAAGAAGAAATTTCTTTATTATACAATAATAAGCTTGTTTAGGTGTTTCTGAAACTTTTATTCCTAGTAAATGTGTTCATTAGTAAAGAACCAGGCATTTTTGTGAAGATTAATAGTTAATTCCAGGCAATGTGTCAATTTTGATTTTGTTAGGCAATTGTGACTGCTAACATGTACTCTGGTAAGAACACTAATTACATTTTTTTCTGGCTTATTTCAAGCAATTAAATCAAGTGAATGGGCAAACAAAAATAATGTATTTTCACTATAGGAAGCACATCTGCTTTTCCCCGTGAGGCTGCCATTGTGTGTTGTCATCAGGAGCAAGTAAAGTCCTGATCTGGCTTTGGCTGTATCTCAAGTTGGTTCTGTTCACCTACAGACACAGGGACACACCATGATCCCACCTCCCTCACTTAAACTCACCCACACAGGTATACCCACCCTCTCCAGGGCCCACAGAAACAGCTCAAGTGTTCCAGGGCCCACACACACACTCTCTCTCTTGTTACACTGACTTTCTTGCTACAGAGTGGGGTAGTAGGTTGCATGGGTAGTTACTGACATATATTTCCCTCCCCTGGTACACCATTGAAATCAAACTTACCCCATGATTTATCTGTGTTGTCCAATGAAATGTGAGCAGACGTTATATCTGGACAGAAACTTTATAAGTCATTTTGGATTTTGGTACTGTCCGTTTCCCTTCACCTTGGACCCAGAAGGTGATGGGTATATTGCCTTGGATTCTCATAGAGAGGACCAGGGTGACAATGGGGCAGAGTGTCCACAGTGCAAAACAGTCAAGCAGTGTAAGACATGAAGCTCCAATGAGTTTGGGGTTGCTTGTTGTTGCAGCAAAACTAACCCTGTTCCAATTAGTATGTTGGACAGAGAAAAAGAAAATGTGGGAACTCAAATGGATGCAATCCCTGCAAGGTGGTCCCTGGGGAAGAGTTCAATTACTTGGTTTCTGAGTCTCACCCAATGTCTGGAAACTTAAAGCGAGCCTCTCATGGAGGCCTGTTGTTGAGATGGACTTGTTCCTCTCCACTCAGTCCCCATTAAATTCAGCTTGCTCTCTCCTAGCTCCACCCTCCTCTCTACTCTCATCACCTCCTCCACCTTAAGCCCAGGGAAATTTTAGAAGTCTTGAGTCAGGCAGGAAGCTCTGCTCACAGTCATGTTTTCCCCAAACATTTTCTCTTTGTGGGAGCCCTTTATATCTCCCCCAGGGATAAGGATTTTGAAAGCAAATGCCAGGAAAACATTTTTTTCTCTGCTTCAGTCTTGTCACATCTCTCCCTGGAGGCAATGAACAGGGAGCCAGCCATAACTTAGCTATTTGAATAGAGGACAAATAACACATTGCTTATTCTTTCACAATTATTACACTGCCACTGATTTTTTGAAACTTTTTCTTTGGAATATAATACCTGTGGCCTACTACTTGAAGTGTCTTATTTGTGACTTATCTTTTTGACACTGATTTTTGTTAATAAGTCTGAAAAATTGATCAAAAATGGAATGTCACATTTCTTGAATGCCTTGTAAATTCTTATTACAATTCCATTACAATAAGATACTCTATTAGGCCTCGGCCAGTTAGCTCAGTTGTTTACAGCATTGTCCAGATATGCCAAAATTGTGGGTTTTGTCCCTAGTGAAGGCACATACAAGAATCAACCAATGAATGTATAAATAAGTGGAACAAGAAATTGATGTTTTGCTTTCTCTCTCAAAAATATCAATAAAAATTTTTTCATTAAGAACAATTTGGTTGGACCTTCTGCCCTTAGGCATTATAAATATGGAAATATGGAAGCAAATATATTACAAGATGAGAAAATATTATGGTGCCCAATGAACAATTCAGAAAAACATAAATTCCATAAAGGAAATATCGCATGTTTTGGTTCACCATTATACTCCATGCACAGTGACCAGCACATAATATGTGCTCAGTAAGCTGTTGTTGAGTGAACAAATCAATAAGGACTTTAAGGGGTGAGCAGAAGGGAGAGAACACTTCCAGATGGATTCCTGAGTGAAAGTTTCCTACAACAACCTGGACGCCAGCTGATCTTTGGAGGAAAGGCAAAGAAAGCAAGTTAAAATCAACTCATCTTTTCCTCATCCTTTAATCAGTTTATTAAACACGGCAATTGTCAGACATTTCTGGATTATTTCTACGCACATGTTTGTGGCCTAAATAAATACAAGCCTGACTCAGTCAGATCTCAAAGGATGATTCCACGTGAACTTAGCCTTGTCCATGCCCACTCTCTGCCCCTGACTGTGTTGGAACTGCCACCACACAAGACCACTTGATGATGGCTTGATTAAAGTACTGAACTAATTTTGTCTTTAAATTTTAGATCAGTTCACTGAGAACAATTTTGGTAAGTTTGCTTTATGGTCAGGGAGGTGCTTTGTTTGGCTAAATCACAAATTGCAAAAGTTTCATAATATGAACCATTTGAAAATGTTCTTGTAATGAAATTTAAGAACTTTCCAGGGGTAATATGTGCGTGTGCATGTGTGTGTGCATGCACTCACACACATATATGCACTCCTGCAAGATTATAAAATCTAGCTGTTCTAGGAAAAAATTGTTTTAATTTGCTCTCTGAAGTCATTAGCCAAGGTTAGAATTTCATTTTTTCTCTCTTCTGCAATGCTTTACAAAAAAGAAACAGACGACCATCAATTTGCTTTTTTATTTAATATTTTTTGTGTGTCCCCTTTGAACTCAATTTTTTGTAAAGACAAATGTTCAAATTTTCATAGAGAATGTGTTTATTGATTTTCACCATGCCAGACTCAATGCAACTATGATTCCATATTTTCTGCAAGGGGAGACAGAAATTTCACCAACTCTTTTAGCAACACGAAAATTCGAACTTACACATGTGACACTTGTCACAAGATACTTCAAATAATCTTCCTACTGTCAGCTGTAATGTTATCTTTCCCTGCTAAGACAATGGATGGGCTTAAAATTAGCTGGAAAAAGACAGCTGGGTCTATCAGGGGTCCTTCAAGGAAGATGCCAGAAAATCTTGATTAATGCCCTCATTCCCTCTGGAATTAATTTACAGTTTTCCCATCAGGTGTGTTGATGGAAAGTGGTCATACAGTTCTAGTAATTGCCCCGGATTCCTGCGCTGTTCTTCATCAGGGTTTCTAATGAAGTCTGAGCTGTAGCCGGGGGTTGATGCCAGACTGGAATGCGGGGAGCTGAAAGCTGACACCAGTTCAACGGAGCAAAGGGCCCAGTGCTAATAAGGTTGTCTCCATGACAACCTGGGTATTTTCCTGGTGATGCATTTACACAGCAGGGTTAAAGTTCTGTGAAAGCAACAGCTGTTGTAAAAACAGTGTATTAAATATGTTTAGGACTGTAAAATGTGCATTCTTCTCTGTGGTATTTCATTTGGGGAAATTCTGAAAGTGCAAAATGTATCTGAAACCGCATAATGAAATGGTGAGGTATTTCTTTTGACACATCTCTATTTTCTTCTAGTTTTTAAAAGGAAGCATGAAAAGATGTTTGATAATCCTCTTTTCCTGGCATTTATTTCCTTTTAATTATTTTATATATATATAAAAAAAATCCAGCCTAGACTCCTGATCTTTTAGCAGCACGGAAAGTATTGACCAGTACGTCTGGAGTAGGTCACTTGGCAAATAATTTGAGGGGAAAAAAGCAATACCAGGTATGTGCACCCTGTAACTGAAATGATTTGTCATGCTTCTTATTCGATTTTGTTCTTTTCTACTCACAATCTTTTAGTTTTTCATGCTAACTGATTATTCTGACAGGTATTTGAAAAAAGAAACAAAGAATGTTTCAAACAGTCTGAAAATATATATTGATTTTTTAACAGAAAACGTTTTGTTTGTTTGCTCTTTGCAAGCTCTGTGCCCCCAGGTTGATGAGGCTAGTGCTACACAAATTTGCAAGAGGTGAACTGACCTTAATTCAGAATTCTGCAGGTTGGTGAGCATCTCTGTGATACTCTGCTCAGTTGGCCCTGCATAGAGGGTTTCCCTGAGACAATGAAATTTCACTGCCAAAACTGACAAAGTTCCAGGCAAACCAGGACTAGTTGGTCACTGTGGCATTCAAAACCATTGGTCAGCATCTGTTCATATGTCAGGCTCTCTACTGAGGCAGTGGGGTTCAAAGTCAAAAGAGTGCTTGGTCTGTTCATTTCCCTCCGCCATTTAGTGGGAAAATGCAGTAAATCAATTATGCCTCTCTACCTGAGGGTGCTCAGACCCAAAAGATGATAAAGGGTACCTCTTCATTTATGGGGTGCTACAAGCCAAGGCACTCTCGGGTAAGTGTGCAATGGAACCTGCTGTCTTTGTTGGGTTGAAAGGAGGATCTACCAATGGCCTCCGGATTTCCGGTGTGTATACCAGCAGAGGCCAGCATTGGCTAGGAGAGCCTTTCTGTGGTACTCTCCTGGAGCTTGGTGATGGAGAAAGCGAGTTCATCCATGCTGACCAAGTCACAACAGGCCCAGTAGAACCAACCACGTGGCGTTTCACCCTTGCTTCTTTCTATTTGGGGATCAGGCAGAGGAAATAAGTAAATTCTAAAAAATGTGTGGACTGTCCAGACACAGAGAATATTTTTCTAAATCAAATGAACCAAGATGTGTCAGTTGCCTGGCTCCTCTGTCTAATGTAGTTGGCGCTGGAAAAATTCAAGGACACAGGACACATTCTTCCTTCCCTTGAAAAAATACATGCTGTAAACTTGGTCTATTCCCACTGTTGAGGAGTAAGTACATAGCAAAGCTGCTAGAAACACATTTCAGAAATAAAAATGATAGACAAAGGGATGCACACCTTGCTTTGTACTCTATCCACCAATTTTACGAAGAAAAGCTTTCAGTTTGGCTGAATTTCCCAGTAGGACATTCCAGCAGTAGTATTAAAATCCTGTAGTCAACCACCTGAAGTAAAAACTTCATGCTTGAATATTCATTCAATTGTTCATTCATTCATTCATCAGGCACAGATCTAGATTCTAATAAAAGAGCAATGGGGGACATGCAGCATATATTTGAGTGAGGAAAAGTATAGTAAAACTCCATCAACACATATGCTCATAAATATTTTCTTGCAAATAAACCCTTTATAATGGGATTATTATAGTTTCCTCATTTCTGACAACTCTCAGATTTGAGTTTTCCCCAAAATTCTAAATGACGGTATCTTGATTAATATTCTTGTTTTCCAGAAACTCAGAACATGCATACTTTGAGAGTAAAACTAGCAAATAGGTATTAAGAATTGTTGGTCTATTAAAAATTGTCTATGCATTCGAGCACAACATAGAGCTTTTTTCAGTCAAGGCCCTTATGGAAGAGGTTAAAATTCACCTGTTTCCTTAGCTGAATGACCTAATGTTGACAAGTTGATGAACTTAGCAGCTGAAGTGCATTGCAGAATTCTAGAACAGAGCTGTTGCAGGTAAATTAGATGTGATCTGATTTCTTCACTTAATCTTGAAGGAGGTTGAAATGGATTGACTTTTTGGAAACAAGTTCTGCCAGCTAGTCCGTGGCTGGATTGAGCATATCCATCTGAGGGCCACAGAACTGGATGGTTTTGAAACTGTACTTTTTAATGGATATAAGAGTCTCAAAGAAGAAGTGTTCTTCAAACTTGAATCTCATTGCTGTGCTAAGCACAGATTTCCATAGTAGGTGTTCTTTTTTTTATTTTAAGGTTTCCATGTCTTTAATTCAGATATCACAAATTGACCAATAATATCCAATTTTCCACTCAAATAACTTTTCCAAATATTTTGGCAACTTTCTAAAAGATTGACCAGAAATTGGAGGCCATAGAAAGCAACATTAATTTACATGAATACACTACTGGATATGTGACTGTATTTACTTCCAGGTCGTGCTTTGTTTATGACAAATGTTGTCTGTTAGAATATGCATATGACCAAAGATAAGGTAAACATTTAATAAGCACTGCATTTCATATTCAATATTGGCAAATAATTTTTCATAATCTCTTCCATTCATGGTATGGGTAGGTGATAGGACTTTTCTTACTTTAAAATAAAGCTCAATATTTAAGAGAAGTCTATTTTGGCTTAGTTCACAGACAGAAAAGAAAGGTTAAACTTTTGTTCTTTGTAAAATAGAAGAAGCTGTTTTGAGAAAGAACAGTTATATCTATGATATTTCTAATAAGACTATGGCATAATATTTGACTCGTTAGAGAATACAAGCATCTAGGGAGGACAGCCATGAAACTGAACCTGATACCACCTGCCAAATAATCTCCTGGACCATCTCTTCCCAACCTGCCATAGCTTTTAAGCATCTGAAAAGCCTAGATGATTTTCACCTCTAGCTAATGTTATTGAGGTCTAGGGCAAGTAGAGAGGGCTTTGGGCTGTGGCTTGTTTTAGAGGTTTGGGTTTGATGTATAATACACTCTTAGAAGATATAAATAAATATTTTTAAAAGTCAATTTCTGGATTTGGGAGGGTCTTTAATGACACAAAGTCCTGGACTGAAAAACCCATACTCTAAAACTACCCTGGGTGGACCAATTTCAATCTGGAATGAGGCCTCTAGAGGTGGCTTCTAGAATTGCACCTCTTGGGAATATCTAAATAGACTCTGCAGGCATAGCGGAATGGAGATGGCTGTGGACCGGAAACGAGGAGGTGGAACATGTCAAGCTGGCTTTCTCATTAGTCCAGGGCTATGTTTCTTTAAGAAAATTATTTAACCGACCTAGGAGTCTGTTTTCTCATTTGGAAAATTGAGAGCCTGCACTCTGTGTTCAGCTCTTATCTCCACACAGGAGGGTTGAGGTGCTCCCCCTCTGGGGCTACTCCCCACCTCAAGAACAATCCCAGCTACCTGCACTTGGCACAGAGGGTAGTCTGTCAGCTTCTAAGAGAAAAAACATCTCCACTCTTAGTGAATCCTTTTAAAACGTTGAAACAGCAGCAGATGGGTGTGCTATCCGATACCTTTCTGATGAGAGAGTTAGTCCCTTTCTTAATGGGGGATTTCAGTGATCCTTTCAAAGTGAGCCTGGGAAAGAGATTGAAAAGAACATATGTTACTTTCTCAAAGCCTGATTTTTCCTAAAACTATAAAACCTTTTCTAGATAGATCAGCTTCACCTATGTAGCAGCTTGTTGATGTGAAATGTATACAATTGGGCCCTTAATGTCTAATTTGCTCAAGGATTTTTGAATGTCAGTTTTTGTAAGTTTCCAGGAAGCTACCTTGTAGTATAGCCAGTTTCCCAGAACCTAAGACAAATTAGATTAATCACGCTAGAAACTAAATAAAAGTGCCTTGTTGCGGCCTGTTTGGGCAAGCCCCAGTACTCTCTTCCGTCAGCCAAGAGGAAAAGAGCATCTAGGAGGGCTTAGCCGCCACCCACCCTGCACAAGAGCAGCAATGCGACTGAGCCTCGGTGTGGCTTCATTTCAGATGCTCTCCAAGCATTTGATGAGGTGCCAGGATCTTGTTCTCTTGCAGGAGAAAACAAACAACAGGCAGGGTTTGTGGTGATTTTTATTTACAGATAAGCATGGTTTTCGAACACTTGAGCTCAGGACTACCAAGGCTTTGCTTTCTTTAATGAGCATCCAGCAGAGCTATTTCTGCTCCTTTTGCTGATCTGCTGGGCCCCTCCCCGCACTGCCCCTTCTGGTCTGCCTTTCTGCAATGCACTGTGCCTCTGTATGGATGGGGGTATGGACAAGCCTTGGAGAATGTGTGGACCTGACAGCACCTGGCATTTGATTTGCTGTTGTTGCTGATTTCTTCTGAGAGTTGCATGCATTCTTCCCAAAGGCTGCAGAGCTGCGTCGGGAACTGCACCTTGCCCTTGTCACGTGTTTCTGATCCATGGGCTCCCCATGTGCCGAACCCAGCCTGCTGCTGCGTGAGGCTGAGCTGACTCCCAGGCACTGTCATTTGATCTCTGCCCTGCTCTCACCAGCATTTGGGAACTGAAAATATTTACTTTGTGTTGGCTCGACAAAACCCAGTAAATAGCAACCTTTGGGCCCAGAACTCACGCCAGAGGAGCTGAGGGAGGAGGGTCAGGACAGCCCCAGCTATGCTTACAAGAGGGGGTTTTCTCAGCCGTGATGCACAACCCAGAGGTTGCGAGTCTCAGGTCCCTTTTGCCTCTGAAATCAGAATTGACTGACCAGGGCTTTGGAACTGAATAAAAAAGTATGACAGCTCCCCATTTTCATGGCTAAATCTCTCTATGGAAATGTAGCTGAAAAGGGTTTTCAGATCATTTTTTTACTGTTTCTATTATGAGATTGCTCATTCATTTATTTGTCACCTGATCAATTTTTACCCAGCAACCACCATTTTCTAGACTCTATTCGGGGTTCTGGAGATTTAGTAATGACCAAAAAAAAATCTCCAGCTTCAAGGAACTAAAAACCAGATTGAAACAAATCCAAAAGAAACAAACTAGGGATTTGATGGAGGATAACTGTGGAGGCTTGTAGACAGGGGATGAGAGCAGGCTCTCTGAGATGCTAATATTTGACTCAAGACCCAAAAGCGAAGAGAAGCTGTGCAAAATCTTGTAGACTAGTTTGAAGGCAAACGGAACAGTAAATGTAAAGACCCTCTGGGAGCAGGAAAGATCATATGGGACGGAAAAGGCCTTAGAGTGCCAGGGACTAAGCGAATGAAAAGAATGGTATAGAAAATGCCTTTACCACTGTATCTATACTACATCTCGTAAAGGTATAGCTCCTTCCCGCCATCATATTATTTTTTGTTCTTATACATGTCCCTAGACCAGTTTAACCACCAGGCCCATGTAACTAAATGCTTGATGGAATCACATGAATTTCTTAGTTTTATGAAATTAAGAAGCAGCAAAGTGAAGTGCTGCTAACATTCTCCAAAGAAGCAGTAACATGGTGTATAGCCCAGGAGGCTTGGCAGTGCTAAGACACCTGGCCACAGAGCGACTTGCTCTAAATTTAGGCACCTATATTTCTTTGAAATCTCTGTCATACAGTCATTAGCATGCAACAGCTCTCTAAGAGAGCTCAACGTCATTGTGAGTTTGTTAGAAAAGACAGATAGAAAGATACTAGCCGGGAAAGGCAGTTAGGGCTTGGAGCAGGTCCATGTGAGCTGTGACAAACCCAAACTAGAAAATGGAGGCAACAGACCCCTATGTGAGGAGAGAAGGTCTAGAGTCCCTCCAGGATGTGGGCTAACCAGTGGTGGTATAACACCTGGGTCAGGGAGCCTTAGAGATTGAGGATTTTTTTTTTTTTTTTTTAGAAATAAGGGAAAGGGAGACTACTCAGGGGCACTCCAGCTGAAGGGTAGAAATACCTCAAACCCCAACTCAGCGGGCACTTGGTTTGGTTTCAGCCAGCTGAGTTGCTAGCTGAATGAATTCCTTTTCTGCAAATAAATTCTTACCTGCTTTTGCTGTTATTTGTTGTCTCTTCTTTGAATTTGTTCCTATAAGAGGACGCAGATACCGTCTCTGACCAGAGACTGTGTACGGACATGCCACCCTGACCACCACTGACAAATTGAGTTGAGAGTTGGAACCATGCAAGATGGCGAGTGTAGGGGTGTAGTCTGCCAGACCTTGCTGGCTGGGAGCTGTGTCTCTGCCCTCTCTCCCCATGTCCTTGAGAAGACCACTCACCTTCCTGAGCCTCAGCTTCTCTGTCTATTAATTGAGAGATAATAACACATAGTTCCGGGTATAGACATTGTGAGACAATATTTGAAAAATATTTTTCTATAATGTATTTGAGAAATGGTAACTTTCACTTCTCATCAAGTGAATAGAGTCTTATTACATTACAATCAAATACAAATGAGGATTTGGGGCATAAGCACCAAATGGTGGCTTCTGTTCTGAGCGCACTTGTCATTTGAATTGATTGATTTTAAAAGCAAAATGGTATGTGGGAAATGTGAGCAAAAATGCCCTCAGAACATTCCAGGGAGAACCACAGTTAGCAAAGAGATGTGCTTCTGCCTCCCAAGGGTCCAGTTGGCTGGGGAAATGGGATAGTCAGGTTCATCTGGCTCAGGTAGGGGTGCCAGGCACCCAGCAGCAGTCAAGAATTTGGTCTCGTGGTTTCCAGCAGCTTTTGCTGGCACCGTCATGCCTGCTGTGATTTCACACTGGGGTCTCCTTAAAAGTTCCTTGTGGTTCCTGGCATTATCCATCGCATTAGAGCCACGCTGACAGACGCTAGGTGTTATCATTAACACTGGGCTCAGTGGGCCTCCCTCTCTCCTTCTAAAAAATGAGTCACATGCTCATTACTTCCGTTTCTTCAAACTCTAACATTAAACACTTAAACACTCATATAATTCTATGAGTGTAATGTCTTTATGTACAACTTGCTGTTATAGGTAAGAAAATTGATGGCCCAGAGCAACTAGTTAATTTCTCCTGCATTTCTTGAGTCAGCTTCTTTTTTTGCTTTAGATTAGGAGATCAGTGGATCTTCCTGTATTAGAGGCTTTAAAACAGCAGCCAGACTATCATGCTTGCTTTTCCTCTTAAAAATAGAATTATTTACTTAAAATTAGAGAATGAATTATTTGGTGGCAAAAAAATGACAATAGTATAATGTTTTTATTACAAAAATTTGTCAAGACACAGTGAGAACCAATGTCTGCATTTCTCTGCAGTGTATGTGGTTACTGTAATTCTATAACTTTTGTTACCTTGCAGGACATACTTCTCATTTTCATTTCTAATCATTGCCTTAGTTCTTCTTGAATTTTTTTACTCCAATATGTGGATTCTGTGTAAAGTTCAACAAAAGAGTTGCTTGAATTTTAATAGAATTATATTCAATTAGTAGACTAATTTGGGGAGGACTTACATTGTTATGATGTTAGTTTCTTTTGCAAGGACTTGACATGTTGGGGCTAAAAAATATTAATACTTTCCCTCCCACCTTCTAAGTTCTTCTGGCTGGACTACTTATCAAATTAACAGAGACAAATTAACAAGAGAAAATCAAAGTTTAAAACATGCTCATGGGAAATTCAGATAGGCATGATAATTCCATGAAAATTCCACAGACAGTGAGGCAAATATTGGATATAAAAGACATTTTTGGACAAAGGAGAAAGGGGGAGGGGAATGGGGGAATAGGGTTTCAGAAATGAAATGGATGATTTACACGTATTTGAGGAAGAGAGGAACATGAAGGGCGGACAATTTTTGCTAGGCTACTCTGAAACAATGGGACATGGAGCACGTTATCTAGCTAACAGATGCCTGCCTGAAGCCCTCTTCCTAGTATTACTAAGGCTATAATCTAAGCTCTCCTTCCTGAAACAGGTTTCTCTGTCTGAGTCTACTAGGCAGGAAAAGGAGGGCAGGTCAAAATTTCTTTCTGAGTCTTTTTGTTTCTCAATAACCAGCTTAAAATCAACATTCCCAAAAGCAAGTTCAGGGGGACAAAACTTTGGTCTCTTCAAAGTCTTTTCCTTAATTAATGTGCAATGTTCATTGAAAAAGACTTTGTATTTTTTAATACAGTTATTGCTAAATATTTTGTATTTATGCTACTTTGCCAATAAGACTATCAATATATTTTCCAACAGATTATTTCTATTTATGAATTAATGCTGTTAATTTTGTTAGTTAAGGTTGTATATTAATTTTGTGGTTGCACATCTTACTGAATACGCATATGTACTTCAGATATGTATGTACATGTGTGTATGTATGTTTCTCAAACTCCAGGAAATATAAATAGCTGCCACAAGTTAATAAGGAAAAATGTAAAATCTGGTAGAAAATCTGGCAAAGATTAGTGTCCCGACCCGCGGGACATGCAACGTGGGGACTTCCGCAACGGTTCCTGCAAGGGAATGAAAGGATAGGAGATGCGAGGAAATGGAGGCAAGACAAGGTTCTGATCAAGCCTCAAAGTTTTATTTGTACAGCAGAGCAATATATACTTTAGGAGATGGGGGCGGGTAAGGAGGTTCATGGGAATTAGCCTATCTGCAGACTCTGGAATGGCAGTCGTTACTTCAGGGCAGAAGATGTCTATCTTTGGCTGTAGGCCACAGGTCTGGTAACTAGAAGGTTTTACTAAAACTTTTTAAGTTAGCTTTGTATAAATCAATCTCTTTTATGGTTCCCAACAGATTAGAAGCAAGGAATTCACAAACTAGGGAAACCCAACAGCCAATAAAAGTATTAAAAAATGATTTTACCTCATTTGTAATCAAATAAATAATATTACTTTATGTGCCAATGTAAAACAGGAGATGCCATTTAGTATCAGTAAAGTCTACAATACCAGGTGGCAGCAAGAATGAGGTAGAGGAGGGGCCTTACACCCCTAATGTGATTATAAATGTGTATGGCCACTTTGGAAAACAATCTGGGGGATGAGGGGATGAGAAGAGATAATCCAAAGAACTTACATATTTATATACACAGCCCACGGACACAGGCAATAAGGTGATGAACACCTGGGCTGGGGGGGGGGATAAGTGCTGGGAGGAGGAGAATATTGGGAGGGATATATTAAAAAATATATAAAACGAAAACAATCTGGCAACATCTAGAATACTTGGTACATCCCATCACCACCCTCTCCTATCTAGCATTTCTATTTCTAGATATATATTTTTTTATTTTATTTTAACAATAGTTTGTAACTGTACTTTATTTTTAATTTATTTATCTTTATTGTTCAAATTATTACAGTTGTTCCTCTATTTTCCCCCATAGCTCCTCTCCTCCCATTTCCCACCCCATCCTCTTCTCAAAGGCTACCTTTCAGCATTTCATATAATACTGGTTGGGTGGTGATGAACTCTTTTAGCTTTTTCTTGTCTGTGAAGCTCTTTATCTGACCTTCAATTCTGAATGATAGCTTTGCTGGGTAAAGTAATCTTGGTTGTAGGTTCTTGCTATTCATCATTTTGAATATTTCTTGCCACTCCCTTCTGGCCTGCAAAGTTTCTGTTGA
>PVJC01004062.1:0-66168 GCA_004026665.1 Murina feae | reverse complement strand
CCTCCAGCCCCAGTCCCAGCCCCCAACCCCAGCCCCTCCTCTGGACAGTGGGTGGTTCACAGATGTGGCGGGAAGGAGGCACATGGGCTGGGTGGCCCACCGTCCCACCACTCACCCTGCAGGGCTGCCCCCACCTGGCCTCCCTGGTGTGGGTCCGTGCGTGAGCGTTTTGAAGAAGGATTTGATACTGAAAAGGTGGAATTTCCTCTACGTTTAATGGTATATAACATAAACATAGAAGGAATATCCGCCTTTTAAATACCAAAGAAGGATTTAGTGCGGAAAACAGGAACCCACGCGTGATCTGTCAAAAATGAAGGGCACGTAAGACAGGTGCACCAGGCGCCGGCCTCCGGGCGCGCTCAGGAGGACCTGGCCCATCCCCACGAGACCGCTCCTCCATCCCCACTAGCCCTCCGGAAGTGCTTGGGGTTGGTGACCTCAGAACTATCTTAAAAGCAATGTTAGGTACTGAAATGGTGGGTTTCTCCTATGTTTAACCACAAAGCCTGTAAACATAGAAGGAAAACCCACCTTTTCAATACCAACAACGGAGCAGCGCTGGAGGGCACCAACCCTAGCCCGGGCTCATCGAGAGCCAGCACGACCCAGGGGAGGACAAGCCTCATGTCCCAGGAAGGATTGGCTGCTGAGGAAGCAGCGCTCACCTCCCGTCTCCGCAGTCAGACCCAGCCCTCCGCGCCCGGGTCACCTGCTGATTCCCAGGCACTGGCCCGCGTGGACCCTCCTGTCACTCACCCTGCTCCCTCCGGGGGAACTGATGTCTCCTCCCCGGCAGGGACTGCACAGCCAGCAGAATCGCCAAAGCAGCGTCTGATTCTAGAAAAGTGCATGAGCTTCTACAACTCACCACCAATAAAGCGAGCACAGTGGGGAATGGCCATCGTGATGTTCAAAAACTTTCGCAAGAAGACAAATCCTTGACAAAAACCCTGGAGTCAGCATCACTCCACGAAGCCCTTCTCTGGCACCTGCTGACAAAGGTCATATATGAGTGTGCGCTGGACAGGCGAACATCCTTTCACATACCTGGGAGGGACGGGGACATCCTAGAACTTTCCAGAAAGTGAGACTTATGTCCAGTCCCACAGGCAAAATTTGAGAAGTTGATGTGATGGGCTGTTAGGAGTATGTCAGACAAATAGATCACCAACAGTCGTTCTTCAAGTACAATCGAGGGGTAGCAAAGCACCCTACCAACCAGCCACCACATTCCCCCAAAATGGTACAGCTTCCAGAAAAGCCATTTCTCAGGTGGGTTGGATGCAGAGACTTACCCAAATAGGTGCTGTGACTCTTTCCTGGGAAAGTGTGCCTCCAAAAGCAAAAAATAAAGCACCGCTCCTCCCTGACCAGGCTCAGTCCCTGTTCGGCAAGGCTGCCATCACCTCCAGGAAGTCCTCCTAGACGGAAATTGAAGAGAAACGCGCCATCCACAAAGCATGCGTTCTATGGATGACCACACCTTCGTGGTCTACAAAAGGCCATCCACCTTTGCTTTTCTAAAGTTGGACTTGGTCCCCCAACGCCTCAGACTTAAAACTCACAGCTAGACACAAGGGTGGGGGGGCATTCCTCCTGCGGTGAAACGAACACTGAGGGTCAGCCGACCAGGGCTCCTCCCAGCATCCACTGCTTCCTGAGGAAGCGATGCTCTACCCTCAAAGCCCCCCAAGCACAACTCACCACAAATAAAACAGAAGCCCCTGGCCAGGTGGTCCTCACCGCTGGGCGCAATGCCGCACCCCCCCTCAGCTGCTCCACCTCCATGAAGCCCTGCAAGGAGAAATGAGACATGGTTAGGGGATCAGGTGGTTGAAGGCACAAGTAACCAAAGGGTCCTCTGCAGCCACCATTATTCCTGTCCCCAGGAATGGCTCCTGCAAGTGGGGCTGTGACTCAGGAGGACGCGCCATCAGGGAATAACTCCTGGCTGGGTTAGTATTTTCTTAACTGAAGTGCAGGGGGCCAGGCAAGAGCTGGGCTAAGGCAGTGGCTAGGCACAAGACGCCTCCGTCAGGTGTCCTGGGGAACAGTATCAACCCACCTGTTGTCTCTCCCAAGAAGCTGGCATCCCTCCTCGAGTGCCCTGCGGAGCTGAAGGGCAGGCAAGCTGAGGATGGTGTTTACTCACCTCTCTGTCACTACCCTCTCCCCCTTCCCCAACCCCTTGGAATGGCCTTCCCTAGAGACCATTTCTTAAATAAACCACTTGCCCACAAAATTCGAGGAGCACTCCCCCCTTCCCCCATAAGTTTAAGAAAACAGCACATGTTAATCGCACCACGGGCACCAGGATAACCACAGGAAGAGAAGCGCCAGCCTGGGTCCTGGTGGTGGTGGTGGGGGGAGGGGGGGGGGTGGGCAGAGGGAGGGGCACCTGAGAGCATGCAAAGGTGTTCGAGTCCACTTCTGTGAGGCACCTGGATGTGTCCTAACTTTCCTGAGCCAGCTGGTTTCGTGCCTTCTAAAAAAGTTTTGAAATAAAGTTACATTAGAAACAGTTCTGTACAAACACACTGGCAGGCCTGCCGCATAGTCATAAAAATTCTTCGAGATCCTCTCTCATTTGTTCTTCTTTGTTTTTCCTTCGGAAGTGAAATTTCGGAAGCCAAGGGCCTGCATAATGTCTATGTCCCTGAGTGTCCCAGAGATCTGATACCTGTGTCAAACGTGTATTTGCTTACATTTCTTCGAAGATTTTTAGAAGAGAAATGGGTGTTGCAGAACCTCGTTTTTCACACGTACAGATTTACCTTAAGAGAGATGGGGTTACAGGATGATGCATTAACTAAACTCCCAGCACTAAAGCTATAAGAAAACACGTGCCATCTGGTCGACCATCTGCTCCCCACCCTCCGAGGGGCCACGCCCAACTCCTCCTGACGGGTGTGCGGTGTCCTTCAGAAGGCATTTGATGAGGAAAAGAGATCAACCGTGCAATATCTGCCATCATCAAAGCAAATACATCACGGACAACCTCCTTTCGAACATCTCAGACCAGCTTCTGTGACCCCGCTTCTCCCCCGGCCACCGGGGCAGCCTCCTGCAAAGGATCGGGGTGGGGGTCAGTGCACAGACAAGAAGCATCATCGAAGACATGATGGGCTTTCAGGACCTCCTCTGACATACGAGAGGGGGGAAGCAGGGAACCGTGCCCCACCCACCCACCTCTGTTCCCCAGCTCCCCCCACTCCCCCACCTCCCGCCCCTGACAGGAGCAGCAGGACTCGGGAGACCCGTTCTGAAAGAGAACTGTACCTTTCGTGTGTCCTGAGGCGGAGAACCAGGGGACACTGTCCTTCACACTGCACAGGTGACTCACATCAGAACCCCAACAGGAGGGCCTCCTGAGGGTCTGGGGGTCAGGTGGCCACACCTGCTCCTGGGAGGTGCCCCGTGACTGTGACTCCCCTAAAGTGGGCACCCCCCCATCTGGAAGGTGTTGCTGATTGAGGAGGACAGGTTGGTGTGTCTGCCACATCTTGGATCACTTCTCCTCCTGGGGAAGACAGATGCTGGGAGCAGTGGACCCACAGGCCCCCCTGAGGGCTCTGTGCCCACTCTCTGGATGATGACCCCTCACTTACCCAAGTGCTAATGCCACCAAGTCCCGGCTCCAATAGCCTCTCCTCAACGTCGATTTGGATACTGGAAAGAGGTTGGGCGAGAATGATTTGTCACAAGAGAAACCTGGACAAACCCCTCTCTGAGTACAGGCCAGGGCCATCCACGGACCCCCATGGCACCGCCTCCAGGAAGATGGCCGAGGATGCACTGACGCTGAGGTGGAGGCACGTGCTCCGCAGTCACATCCATGCGCTGGTCCTGACTCGGGCTGACGCCAATGTCCCATCTCCATGGATGGCATTGAGGAGCACATCCCTCAGTGGGGACCGGAACCTGGAAAGAGTCAGGCTGGAGAGGATGAGTCGCAGGGACATGACCGCTCGGAGGAACCCCTCCTCTAGGACCACAGGGGCCACGGCCTCTGCCAGGGTCGCTGTCCCCAGTCAATGCTACTGTGGATATGTGGGTGACAACCCACCAGGTGAGATGTCCACTAAAACGCATCCCTGGCCACCACTGTGCCCTGTTCTGGAGAGACATGGAGGACAGTCTCGCAGCCACAGGTGGTGCTGTCATGTATGCGGATGCCCGTTTGCATCGTGTTTCTGGCTGCTCTCGTCTGAACGCCCTTCGAAGGCTGGGGGATTCTTCACCACAGAACCTAGAAGTGTGCCTCCCGGCTCCCTCACAGTGGGGAGCTGCCTGTGACCCGGGTCTTGTAGCTGTGCCTGTGCTTAGAGGTGGCATGGCCTGCGTTGGAACTGAGGACGGCCGAACACCAAGTGTTCCCGAACCTACCCTGTACGTACCCAGAGGGGCAGTGTCACCAAGGCCCCTTCCCCAGAGTCCCGTCGCGCGAGACGAGAGTTGATCCCGGAAAAGAAGTGCACCATGTTTGTTTCGTCACATATCACGCGAAAAGAACATGGGCAACTTCTTTTCAGGCACCAGGGGAGCGCGATGCCATCGCCCGCACTGGTCACCTGCAGCCGTCCACCTGGGTGAGGGGACACAGAGGGTTAGAGGTGGCGATGGGCCTGGGACAGCAGAGGGGCACCTGAAAGAGGCAGACACCACCACCCGCCCCCATCCATGTAGGCGGGTCCTAAGCCCAGGGGAGAGGGGTCCTCACCATGGATAAAGCCAACCCCTCCCAGCCTGCCTCCGCGTCAGGGTCCCCGGAAGTCTTCGTGGACAGAATTCAGTAACTGGGACTGAAGTGCTCGCAACGGACGGTCCCGGACCCTGAAATAACGTCTCCTCTCAGAGTCAGTGAGGTTCCTGATGAGACGCAGGAAGCCAAGGGTGTGGAATTTGGTGAATCGAGCCACCAGCTGCCCGTGTCCCTCCTTCATAGCACTCCCGGCCATCTCCAGGCACCATTTGGTTCTCAAGCACCAGCGGTCCAGCTTGACCTGTGACAAACACAGCAAACCCATCACCGAGTGCCAAAGAGCAGCAGGAGCAAGGATGCTGTCTCCCCCAGGGCTGCGTCACCTCCAGGAAGTCCTCCCAGGGAGACAGGCACTGTGAGGTCAGATGAGCCCTTCAGGTCTCCTGGAGAGGGGCCCACGCCAATGGCCCTGCCTGGACACAAACATATCCATCATATATGACTTATAAATTAAACCACCAGGATGATCCTTTTGAAATACAGAGTAAATCCACAAGAAAAAGTAATTTCACCAAGGACCCCCCTTCAATAGGATACCAAGGATAGATGAGCTAAAGATACGCATCACTGAAAACATGCGCACTCTGCAGCCACAGTGTGTGCCATCATTTATTCATACCCCAAGTAACAGAAAGCCCAACGCAAAGTAGCTTAAGCAATAAAGGGATGTAGAAGCTTATACAACTGAAAAGTGCAGAGGCAGGGCAAGCTTCAGGCAGGGTTTGATCCAGGGGTTCTAATGCCATCAGCCAGGTCTTGACTCCTCTCTGACGCCCCAGTAAGCCTTTTATGGTGCAGGCATTCCCCTCTGGTCCTCACAAGTTTGCTCATGCAGCCCAGGCTCTTTGCTCTTGGTCTGGAAGTGGCAGCGGGATCCTCAAGACTCACGTGACCAGGTCACATGGCTGAGGGAGCACAGGAGGGTTGGCGATGGCAGCTCTCATTGGTCAAGGAGAAATACTTCCTCTCCAGGAAGCCTCAGCAAACATCTCCGTGGGTGCCCTTGGCTCAGTGGCTTTATGGGACCATCTTTGAACTAATAAACAGGGAGGGATAAAGTAACTCACTTAACGCTGGGCACCCGGATGTGTGGTGCGTGTGTGTGTGTGTGTGTGTGTGTGTGTGTGTGTGTGAGATTCTAACCCAAACCATGTAGCAGGAAGAGGGCAACTTTCAGGAGAGACATCAAGGGAAACTGAAGAAGGGAAAAAAAAAAGGCCAGGTGACAACCATCTTGACCAGAACCCACAAGTGCCAACATGCCCTCCCTGACTTTGGCGCCCAAACGATGATGTCTTCAAGGCAGCAAGGGATACTGAAGAAGAAGTGCACCGCGAATGTTTCGTCACAAATACAGCGAAAAAGACACGGGCAACTTCTCCTTAAGTACCGCAGGTCAGAGATGTGGCGTGAGACTGCTTCCAGGAGGTCAGGCAGCTTCCCCCAGACTGGCTGCAAGCAAACAGGGTCAGGCGTGCATGGGGGACACACTTTCATGGGGTGGGTACAGACACGCGTGCAATGACTGTCCAACACACAGCAGGTGGCTCATGGATAAGGCAGCAGCAAATGCAATGGAGTGAACCCTGGACCCGGACGGGTCACCACAGCCAGCCAGCCTCAACTCAACAAGAAACTGGAGGTGAATGACAACGAACCCCAAGTCCTCAGTGACCCATGTGGGCCACTGACCCATGGCTCCATGTCCTCACCAGCCCCACATCCACACCCTGGCCATCGCCTCTTCACGGGTGGAGTCCACCTCTCTCCCCTCGCCTTTGACTTGCACATGATACTTGTTTAGGCCAACGACCCACGAGCAGAATGTGCTCTGGGTTTCCATGTACCGGCTTGTGCCCTGGCGTCACCATAAGAACAACACCAGCCGGCCCAGGAGGAGGTGACAGAGGTCAAGCCTCAGCTGCACGCGGAGGAGGCCTGGGCTCCAGCAGTGGCCCAAGGCCTGGGGTGAGTGGGTAGGAGACACATGTGCTAAATTGAACACGTGCTCCTGGGGCTACATCACATTCTTACCTTCACCGATGGTGGTGCCAGTGGAGCTGGAGACACCAACGGCCCAGTTACATCCCGGAAATCTCCAGGGTGGCGCTGACTCCTGAAAGAGATGGGCCGCGTACCCTTCATCATGTACGCGGTACGCTTGTCACACAGCCTCGGTTCAGGCACCACAGACTAGAACTGACATCACAGCTACAGACGCACCCTACAGTAGCACGATTGTACGTGAGTGTGCCCACACATGCGCACCCACAGGTGCACACACACAGCCTCCTAAGACAGGCTAAGCCAGGTGGCACGCAGCCGGCACTCTTTCTGGGGCCAGGCTGAGAGTCCTGGGCAGGATTTGACACTGAAAGAGAGATTGTCCTCTGGCGATTGCTCATATTTACTATAAAAAGGTAGGAGGGGGAGCCCCCTATGGCAGCCCCTTTAGACACTGGAGGTTCCCACTGGTCCCCAATCCCCACACATCTTCTCCGCAGCTGCCACGTGAACCGCTGTCAACCCACAGCTGAATTGGGTACCGACGGATAGTCAAACCGGTGACCTACATCGTAAATAAAGTGCACGTCACCGGTCTACCATCCCCTCAGCTACCCTGAAGAGTGGGTGGCACTACTGTCCGCTCAGCGACGCTGCTGGTGTGTCCGGAAGTCACCTGGCAGGACCTCACACTGAAGACCCAACGCCCTCCATGTGCCGTCACCCAGATGACACCTCAGTGAGGAACCTTCCTCATCACAGCAATGTGGGCCTTTCCCGAAGTTGGCTTCCCTTCTGAGGAGCTGGCCCTGGGAGGGCTGGACCCTGAGGGCCACGCCCCACCCCCGCCCCAGCCCACGAGTCCCCAGAGCTGGTAGCGACCCCTCCCTGAAGGCCGCACCAGGAACAGGAAGTGCCTCCAGGGTGGGATCTGATACTAAAAAAGAGGTTTCCCGTGTATGTTTCATCATCAATAAAGAGAACACAACACGGACAACCTCTCCTTCGAGCATCGAGGATTAGCACTGATCAACACAAACAAGCACACAAAAACACAACAGAAAGAAAACCACCGAATCTGCACACATGCTGGGGTCACCTCCGAGGGCTCCCAAGTCTACACCGCACCAGGTAGACTCAAGAGTCTTTCTGGAGGTCAGTCAACCAACCCTTTAGGATACTGAAGAGAGGTCGCCCACGAAATACGTTCTGCCAGTAAGAGAACATTTAGCGTACAACCTCTCCTGGGAGCTCTCCTGATGGTCGAGCCCTCGCCTCCTTTGGGAAGTGCCCCCAGCAAGGGTCTGCACACCAAGGCGCATGCATCAGGTGAGCACTCACGAATGAACCTGCGCGTTGTGGTCTGGAGGCAGGACATGTGGTCTGCCATGGGCCGACACCCAGGGCCTGTGTGGACTGGGCTGTGGGTCCAAGCGGTCTTCCAGGCGAGGTGTGATTCTAAAATCAGAGTCAGGCATCAGAAGAGTCCTAAGGAAAGCGAGTACTCACTACAACTCCCTGAATCCTGCTTATCCACCGAGCGCCCGGTCTCCAGGAGCTCGATGGCCAGCTGCTCGGGTCCAGCAGACAACGGCACGCCCACTGCAGTCACAGGTCCTCCCTGTCTCCTCTCCCGCCATGCTCTTTTCAGGGGACAGGAATGATGGTTGGGTATCAGCTGCTATGGAGATCAGCTGTGCCAATCATTGCTGCCACCTCATCTGGAGGGCTCTCGTCAGACCAACGGGAGGAAATGGAAAGACCCAGCCCTTCTTGCGAACCCAATGCCCCTCCCCCAAATACCATGGAAGAGCCCAGGACCCAGAGTTGGGCCATTGAAACAAATGCAGGGCCAACAGCCTACCTCGCCGAGCCTTGCCTTTGGAGCAGCCAGGAAGCGCTTCCTTCCCTGAAGGTTGGCGTCACCTCCAGGAAGTCCTCCTGTGAAGGATTGGCAGGAGCGTTAGTGTCAGACACGACAAGCCGAGTGAGGGAAGAACACAGCTTGGCTCACTCACCTGGACTGGGGTGACAACTTCCGTCCTGTCTGGGAAGTCTTTCAAGCTGGGTTTTGAGTGAAGAGTGGTTGGCAGGATGATTCGTCATGAAAGAAACGAATACAGCAAAGGAAAGCTTTCTTGGAGGACCCCCTACAGAAACACAGCCTCTTCCCTGACGTCAGCATCACCTCCTAAGGGTGGGCTGGACACGCGGTCAGCAGGCCAGGCTGTCCTGGGAAGCCACAGCCTGTCATCAGCTGTCTGCTCACTTCTCCTGGATCAGGGTTGAGGACAAAGCCGTCCCCCCACATTGGCATAACAACAAGGCTGCCTCGGGATTTAAAATAAATCAGCTCCAGAATTCTTGTTAGATATAAACAGGTCCCACACCAGGCCAATGCTAAGGACACCTAAGGTCTTATCTTGATCTCAGAACCATCATTTCTTCCCGAAGATGTCCTTATGTCCAGGATGCTCTTTCAGAGGCAGAGGGGCCATGGTGCGGGCCACCTATGCTGTCTGTCCTCGGCACATGCTCCATGCAAAGGGCATTCCTCCAACATGGGCTGGGTTAACTCCACACCCACTGTAGGTGGCAAAGACCAGCCATCACTCCAAAGTGGGGCCAGACAAAGGACTAGACTGGCTGTGGAGTACTGATTGGAAGCGAGATAACCTGGAGAACCTACCTGCATAATCTGGGGCGCGGAGCTATCACGTGACTACCGCTGTCCTCCCGGCAGGCGCCGCCATGGGAAGTTGTCCTAAGAATGAATCATATGTTGACAGTTAGTGGAAAAGGTGATAAAACACAGAAATCGGGGACAGGCTTGGTGGCCAACCACTTATTCAGATCCTGCGCGCCCCCTCCCTGACACTGGGATCTGGACCAGGGGGTCTCCCAGGGGGGACCTGATACTAGAAAAGACTGGAGACCCAAGTGTGTTTCCTCCTCAAAAACATCTCTCTAGATGCTACCAGTTAACGTGGGCAGGAATTCTTCCCCGGGCTTGACATTCAGTCCTGGAAGTCCTGCTACTATGACTGGCCACCGTTGTTAGTAGAACAGGTGACATCAGTCATAGACACAGGCATAGGCTTTGCCACTTATTAGAGTCGACTGGATGGGAGCTGACAGTAACATGTTCGCTGAAGCTGGAATCTGATACTGGAAAAGAGGTTAACCAGGTGGTGTTTCATCCTCATTAAAGAAACAGAAACCCGGAAACCTCTCTCCAGGTACCACTGATGAGAACACCAGACACGGCGTTCAGTCCTGGACAGCCTGTGGATCTGGCCAGGATGCTGCGCATTTGTCAATTTGCTGCCGTAACCTATTGGTTGAATGCGTGCTGTCCATCAATCACCTGTCCAAGTACCTTGGTGGGGCAGACCCTAATGGCATCCAAACTTCCTGAAGTTGGCTGCATGGCCAGAGGGTGGAGATACTATGAAGATGTTGGTCACTAGAGAGATCACATTTCTGGTTAACCCGCCCCCTCCCGGGGAGAGGGGAGGGCGGGGGGGAGGGGACCCTTTCCTAGATGCCCCAAGCTGAGGCTGGCTCCTCCAAAGACCCTCTTCCTAAGGACCCCCTGGATACTGAGGTGTAGGGGGCCCAGTGACCTATATACTCTAGTCTGCTGACCACAGGGGGACTTTGGGTGGTGCCGATAGCATGCCCCTTCCCGAGTGTGGATGGCCTCCCCTCCAGGGAGCCCTCCAGGACAGGGATCCTACTGAGAACAAGTCCGAGTTGGCCACGGCTGTTGTTACAGGTGCTCTTTCTTCCAAGTCCAGTAGAGCCGGGCGGGCCCTGGTACGTCGCGGTGTTCCCTGGGGTCATCGGCACTTCTGGAAGCTCTCCCAGGGGAAATTAGATACTGAGGGTTAGTGGACCAGGTCACAAACGGCACAAATAAAGCGTGTGCTCTCTGGTCAACCATCTCATGTATCCAGGCACGTGTTGTCCTTGTCCGCAAGGGACCCCGCCCTCGAAGCCACCAAGCAGGGTAGAGGTGTGCTGAGCAGAAGGCCGCCACAGGTGAGTTACCACCGCAGAGGACAGACATCACAGAGGAGAGCAGAGCAGAGAGAGGGCCCCCGCCCCACAGTTCGTGTTAGCTCCAGGAAAGCTTGCGAGGCGGTGTTAGATACTGCAAAGAGGTCGACCGTGTAATGTGCGCCATAAATAAAGCGAACGCGCCACGGACCACCTCTCTCCAAGTACCAAGCAGCGGCAGTGCTGACCCCAGGACAGTGGCTCCTCCTCAAAGCTGACAGCACCTCCAGGAAGTCTTCTGAGGCGAGAGGTGATATTGAGAAGAAGTAGACCATGTGTCCTACGTCATAAATAAAGCGTACACACCATGGTCAACCGCATCTTCGAATACCAGGATGTGATGCTGACCCTGACCCTCACCCCTTAATTTGGCATCACCTCCTGCAGGAAGCCCTTGCAATGGGCACCATAAATGATCCACAATCAGCAAATGTGACAATGACCACAAACCCACATCCAATGCCACGACCACCTTCAGACTGGGTGTTAAGTATCGGTGGGAGACCCAACAGCCAAGGTCGTGAAAACAGCACGTGGTCTCCTGCCAGTCGGCTGTGATGGATGCTGGACGGTGCGTGCCACACAGGTCCTGCTGTCACGTTGGCATGGCCTCTGGGAGGTCCCTGAAGGCTGACTGATGCCGAGAATGAGTGGACCATAGCACATACGTCACAAATGGCACGCATGCTCTACGGTCCACCGTCTCTCCACATGCCAGGCAAGGTGCCGAAGCCACACCAGTGTGTCTCCCACGAAGTCTGCTTTGCCTCGGGGAAGCCCTCGGCGACTGAGTTTGATATTGAGAAGACGTGGACCATATTACATACGACTTAGAGATAGCGCATGTTCTATGGTCAACCATCTTTTCAGTTACCGTAGAAAGGGCTGCTGTCAGAACCGGCGTCTCTGTCCTCTCGCCAGCACCCCCTTCAGGAAGCCCTTGGAGGCGAGATGCAGTATGGAGAAGAGGCCACCATGCAAAGTCTGCGACAGATGCAGCGGACGCAGCACAGAGAACCACTCAGGGACCAGGAGTGGACATGACATCAGAACAAACACGGCCTAACACTTAGTATTGCCTCAAGGAAGCGCCCCCTCCCGCCGAGATGCATTTGCTGTTACGAAAAGGAGGCCCGAGTAACATGCGTTGTGAGTAAAACATATGAAGCATGGTCAACTTCCACCAAGTACCCCACAGCAGCGCTGGTGGCGCGTCTCCAGAGGCTGATGTGACTTCCCTGGAGACTTCACACTGAACTTGATACTGAAGAGAAGCAGACCATGTTCCATAGGCGGTTAATAACATACATGCAGTGCAGTCCAACCCTTTCCAGGTACCGTGAGCTGGGTGTGGACGCCGGAGCCAGGGTTCCGACCTGACCCAGGCCGGCAGCCTCTTCAGCCCGTTCTCCGAGGCGGACGGGAGGTAGGGAACATAGGCACGGGTCATGGCACGCGCATCGACCGTAACGCACACGGCGGGGTCCGGCACATCTTCGTGGAGGATCAACAGTCCCAGTTGAGCCCGGAGCCAGGGCGTCTTCCCTGACATGACCAGACTCGGTGTGAGAAAAAGATAGACTGGACTCGCATCGTCACGGAAGATCTCGAGTCCGTGTGTCTTCGAGTACCTGGAGCGGCACTGTCTCCCGCGCCCATGGCTGCCTCTCCAGGGTCGCTTGGTCCTGAAGCCATCGGTGCAGAGCTTGGAGGATGATGGGAGGCAGGCCGTGTGACATCCCTCCTTCGTGAGCATTGGCGGCACTGCGCAGCGTCTTCGGGCACTCGGGGGGATGTGCCGGCGTAGGAGCGGGACACCTTCTGAGAGGTTGTCATTGTCCTGAGGGAGCCTTTGGAGGCTGCATCTGACACTGAGGAGAAGACCGTGCCGCAAGCATGAACAGGTTAAGTACACATGTAACCGTCTACCATTCCGCCGGGCAGGTACCGGAGCACGAGGAGGCCAAGGCCGCGTGGCGTCTCTGACTTCAGGCTCTGCGGGATGGTTTGGACGGCTGGGCTGGATACCAAGAAGCGGTTTACCGTCCCACATACATATTCAAAATGTATGTGGGACGGTAAACCATTTCTTCAAGTACCGCACGGTGGCAGCGATGGCCGGAAGAAGGCTCGCGTCCAAGGTTGCGTCTGGGGACCTCTTCAGGGGCTGCACTTGACGCTGAGAAGAAGCAGGTAATGGTGGATACTAGACAAGAGTTGTGGAGTCAACCATGTCATGGAATGCCACAGGGCAGCACCGATCCCAGAAAGAAGCAAGATCTCCTCCCCAGAGATGGCGAGAGTTCCCGAGGCAGAAGTTGGCAGAGGAAGAGCGAGAGAATGTCATTTCGTATCATGCAGGAGAGAGCATGCCCTAGAGAAACAGCTCCAAGTGTCATGGAGAGGCCTCACGTTGCGTCCAGTGGCGCCGCCCTGCAGCTGGGTGGTTTCCGGGAGCCTCGAGGATGGATTTGATACTGAGGGTTAGTGGACCGTGTTACATACGTCACAGATAAAGCGTACGCTATACGGTCTACTATCTCTCCAAGTACCACACAGGGACGCCGAGGACAGAGGAGAGGACACGTCCAGAAAAACCTTCCAGAACTGGGGCGAACCAGAGGCAGGTCGAGCACAACGCATGCACCATGCGACAAGCACACACAGGCTAGGAGTCTTGTCTCCACCGTCAGGAGTGGATGCTGACGCTGGAACTGGCGGCTTATCCCCAAAGCTGACAACTCCTCCAGGAAGCCCTCCACGGCTGAACGTCCCACTGAGCAGAAGTGGACTTATGGATTTCATCACTCCAGAAATACTGAATAAGTGCCTACTATGGGCCAGGCACCCTGGTGAATCTGAGGTAATGAATTAGGTGGGCACAGTGGGGCAGGGGTATGCCATGTGGCTGGCTAACAGAACTACGTGGGGAGCGGGGAGCAAAGTGAAAACTATGAGATGGGCTGTGAGCAACCGACAAGGACACCTGTCTAGTTGCACTGAGCAGGCCAAGCAAACAGTCTCAGGGCATGTGAAGCCCAGAGTGTGAGCCCTAGTTTGGGGGCACAAAAAAAAAAAAAAAAAAGTACAGCACGGGGAATGACTGACAGCCATCTCTGCCTCAAGTCAGGGGCTTTCTGAGGTTGGACTGGATGTGCGCAGGAGCCATCATGCCATCTTCATGAACAAAGCAGATGTCATTTTTGGCCAACAGACTCCCTAAGGTCGGAACTTCCGTCTCCTCCCAGTCTTGTCACTGCCTCCAGGAAGCCCTCTGAGATGGAATTGACTATCAACCAGAGGCGGACATTCGCACAAACGGGACTTCCACACAAGGAATTATCTCTTCAGTGGCACGGAACATGGTGGAGGTTGGACTGGTGGGTCCCCCTGAAGGTAGTGTCACTTCCATGAAGCCCCCCAAAGCCAGCGGGGCTACTGGGGAGTAAAAGCTCTCCTGGTGCATAAGCACGTCTTCAAGTGCCATGGCTGAGGCTGGAACCGGCGTCTTTGCCCCGAGGTTGTCACCTCCGGACACCACCCCCCACCCCCGAGGATGCCTTTAACCGGCCTCGCTGCACAGTGCAGGCGTGGAGGAGAGGCCGCGGGAGTTACCATGAGCGGTGCTGGCACTAACCCCTGGGTCTCTTCCCTCATGTTGGCCACACCTCCGGGGTGCCCTCCGAGGATGGAGTGGATACTGAGAGTTAGTGGACCATGTTACATAGGTCAGAAATCATAAAGCCTACGTTCCATAGTCTACCATCTCTTCAGGAACCATGGAGTGGTGCTGACCCCAGAGCCAGGGTGTGTCCCTCAAGCTGGTGTCACTTCCAGAAAGCTTTCCGAGCCTGATTTGGCATTGGGAAGCCGGCCTGTGTGAACACAAACACCCCCCCATCAAGTGTGGGGAGCAGTGCTGGGGGGGGGCAGGGGGCAGAGGGGGAAGAGGTGCCTCTGCCCGGAAGCAGCATCTCCCCTGGGAAGGCCATGCCAATTTGGAAAGACGGAGAAGAGGCAAACCACGCGGCATGGGCCACGCTTTGGCCATTACATGGCGAACTATCTCTTAAGCCGAGGGAAGGGCAGTGGTTTGCTCCGCATGGCCGGGTGGGAAGCTCTAAGGGCAGAGCTCATAGGTGAAAGAGGGCCCCTCGAATCCTGGGGAACAAGGTGCCCAAGCTCACCATACACCATACACCACACCAGCTCCACCTCAACATCTGCACCGCCCCCCCAGGAGGCCTTCTCTTGGGTCTCCCCATCCCCTCTGTGGCCCAGTTGTCCATACCACAACCCCTTATGAATGGGATGCACAGCCAAGAGATGGGCTGGTCTCCAAGGAAAGGGAAGGGTCGGCTCCTAGGCAGCATGGTGAGAGGGCCCGGTTATCCAAAGTCTTGAAGCCCAGTGCACAGCGGGTCGTCCTCCTGCTCACAGCACAGGTGGTTAAAGGCCAAATTCCCTAGAATGACATTCAAGGCTTCAGCCTTCACCCCCATGCTCTTCCCTGCTCCCTGAGCCCTGACACTACCTCAGCCAGTTCAGGCCTGTTCACCCCCTGATCCTCCATAGCACCCTGCCTGCGCCTCTCCTCCAGCCCAGTCACACGGTTCATGTGGTTGTCATAGCAATAAGCTCGTGTTCATTAAACACCCGTGAGGTGCGGGAGCTAGAGGTCTTTGCCCTCCTACAACTTCGAGCTTAGCAGGAGGGCGCAGAACCCACATAGAAGGAAATGATGCAGAGCACTGATTTCAAAATCAGAAGAAGCCCAAGTGTTGTGAAGGAACAGGGAGCATTTAATAAGATCTGACCCATGAAGGGGGGTGGGGGGGCGCTTTTCAGAAGAAGTTTAGAACAAATATGAAGAATGAAAGAGAATAAAAAGAAGAAGAAAAACAATGAAGATACTAATCCAGGAAGAGAGGGGACAAGAGTGGACAATGCAGAATGGAAGCAGAGGACTGGATGGAGCATGAGCAGATAGCTAGCTGGTGGACCAGCCAGAGCATGGCGAAGGGTGGACAGGGGGCTGGATGGAGCGTGGACAAGATGGATGGAGCATGGTCCAGCGAGACGGCTCATGGACCTCACAGATGGAGCGTGAATCAGACAGATGAAGCATGAACCAGGTAAATGAAGCGCGAACCAGGTAAATGGCTCATGGACCAGGCAGGTGAAGCATGAACCAGATGCATGGCTCATGGACCAGATAAATGGAGCACATTCTGGAAGAAGCCTGGTAACCAAAAGCATCCTTGTGAACGGAGAGGCAGAAACGTGCCACTAATGAGGCCGAGGAGCTGGATGGGGGTAGATCACTTAAGAAAACTATAACAGCAGCTAAGGAAAGGTAACAGATTTTGCTCTCCATCCCTGGGAAAGTCCTTATGACCTACTAAAGTACCCGAGTTCCATGTTTTCATAAGATATCTCTTGCTGATATGGAAAAGAGAGTTTTGTTGGGGTCAAGAATGGGGTGGAGAGGAAGAGTATAGGCGTCCAAAAAAATGGGGGGATGGCATTTTTTGAGAAGAGTTAGAAGGAAGAGCAGGAGAGACTGGTCGTGTCTCCCATGTGGGTGAGGAGCTAAGAAAGTGTCCAGAACCCTGCAGGTGCCTGGCAGGGAAGCCAGGAGCGAGTGGGTGGCACCACTGTCTGGGCTGAGGCTGGGAATGCTGGGGGTGGGGTGGGGGGCAGGAGCTGAGTTTGAGTGCTGGTGAGAGATCCTGTGGCGATGCCAGGTCCCCAGGGACTTTAAGGAAAGTTCCTCCAGCACAGTGGCAGGGTCAAAAGCCAAGTACAAGTGACATACAAAGAAGTGGCCTGGAGGTTGTAGCTAGAAGGAGGAGACGGGTTCCCGAGAGCATGGTAAGAGGCTCAGCAGGCTCCCGGTCAGGGAGAGGCTCTCTGACGTGCAGCCGGAGCGGAGCGGCGATGAAGACGCCTGAGGGCTGTAGCATGGAGCCCAGCACAGGTGGCGGTGGGCCACTGGGCTGGTGCAGGCTGTGGCGTCCTCTGGTCATTGGGGAAGGACACACAATGGGGCAAGGCTAATGGGAGGAGGCTGGGGGACTTATTCTGGTGGCTTTTATTTGCTCTGTGTCCATGACTGAAGAGGAAGTTGCTCATGTCTCCCCTTGGTATCAGAATGCCTCTGGGCAAGAAGGGGTCACACCAGCCTCTCCTGGTACCCCGGTCACCAGAACCAGTGAGGAGTGAAAGAAAGGACAACTCTGAACGAGCTGTCCTTGTCCTTCCAGATAAAGTGACATGCGTCCCCAATAGCTTCCTGGACGTCTAGAGAGGTGGGCAAACCCACCTTCCCCACCCACCCTTCCCAGCGCCCGGACACCCAGCGCTCGGACCCCTCTGACGGCTGCTAGCCGGTGGCTCTTCTCACTTCCTCAGGCCCCAGTCATTGCTCACTGCCTCACCTGTCCATCTGCCCAGCCATTCTCCCAACAGCACACTAATTCACCCCCTGGCTCTGCACCCTTCTCCAGCCCAAGTTCACGCCTTCAAGTTCACGCCGTCGTGCACTCATTTACGCCCCAGATCCTCATCCCTGCACTGACTTGCCCACGTGTCCTCTCAGACACGCAGCCACGAACACACCCGCTGGGCTCCGCCCTGTGTGGAGGGCGATGCGGCCCTGACTCAGTGTCCCTGTCTCCCAGGAGCTCACAGTCTAGTAGGAGAAAGACGGACATTCAACCCGCATGTTGGTAGGAGGACGTGGAAGTGTACAAAGTGGTAGGATTCCAGGCTCACAATCTAGAGTCCAGAAACAGTAAGGAGTTCTGGCTCCTGCAGAGGGGGCCAGACCAGAGAAAACCCAGACAGGCAATTCCCGGAGGCGGGGCAGGGCGGGAGGTACTACAGGAGTCAGTGATAAAACCCACTCACACCTTATCATTTGGAAGGGTGCACAGGGGGGATGGGCAGAAAGAGATACAAACTCAGCTTCATAATTACACACAGGGCAAAGTCAAGAGAATACCAGGTGTTTTTTTACCATCAAGAGATATAGATGTTTGGTTTTCAAAAGAAAAAGAGAAACCGAACATCTAAAATGTAAGCCCTCACATTAGAAACTGCTCTTGTACTTTCTGAAATCCCCAGGGTAGATTTTTTTAAAAAGAAAAATGTCTATATAACAGAAGATAGCAGGAAAGGGAAAATTAAAAAAACAAGCATTAAGTGCAATTTTTAAGTCCATACAAGAGAATCAAGAAAAAAAATGTCAATGGGTTATACATTCCTAAAAAGGGGATTTTTCAATTCAAGTCAACAGCCTCAAACCTAAACTATAGATTGTTTATTTGAGACACGCTTTAAATAAATTAAATCCAGAAATTCCAGGAGAAGGTATGGGCACGTATAAAAAGGAAGACCTCAATTTTTCATGCATGTGACGTTCAGGCAACCACACGCTCATGCACGGGCATGTCAGAAACCACGGAATTTATACACCAGCTGACTGCCAGCAATCGACTCCCCACGGAAGGCATCCCGGTTCAGCACATAGAGCAATGGGTTCAATTTTCTGTGTGCAATTGCTTAAACATCTCATTGCAGAGGCTTTCTTAGGGTATTCGGAGGGGTATTGGCCCCTCCCCCCATGTCTCTGGCCAAATGATGCCTACAGCTTAAGGTCACTGGCCAGCTCTACACAGGACAGCCTTGATTTGATCTCCTTTATTGGACTTCTGGGTAATATTTGGTCTGAATAAAGAGCTTGGTGGCATTGAAACCCCAGGATTTAATGACATTTTGCTCATATTATTTTATAAAAAATAAGTGGAAAATGGAAAAATAAAATTGCTGATACCTGTGGTAAGACCATCGATCTCATATATACTTTAAAAATTAAGACAAAGATGGAAATCATTAGGTGAACCCATTGTGGCCAATCTTTAGTCTCGAAAATTGAATTTAAGGCAGTCAACTACGTGTTTGGAAAGAAGAAAATGCTAGAAATTGTCTGCAAATGTGCAGAACAGTGAGCTCTCGCGGAGCAGACAGAATCCTTCGGAACATGCAAGTGCCTGTTTCAGCTTTCAAACAACACTCTGTCTTGAAAACAGGCTTCCAGAAACCATTACATGAGAAAGTCAATTTATGCAACTCAGATACACAAATGAGAATAAAGCAGAGGTAGGTCGACAATTTCAAGTGCCCAAGAGCAAAATCATTAAGCAGGTAGATGACAATCGCCTCGGAGAGTCGAAAGGTACAACCACAAGGATATAAGTCAGAACATTTACATGAGGAATAGAATAGCATCCCAAACTGGAGGAAACAGATAAAAACAGTTTCCAAAGCCATTTCAACAGTAAAGACATTGAATAGGCAAAAAGTCAATGGCAGTCTTAGAGGCAAGTCACATCATATTTCACAGAAATTAAGAAACAAAGAAAAGATGAATATTAGATTACACTGTACACAAAGCTCTAACCAATATGACAAAAGATAGATAAATTTTATAAATTACTAGAGTGAGATTAAAGTTATGATTATTTATAGAATTCTTAATTCTTTACTAAGAAAATCCAAAAGAATAAACTGTAAACCTAATAAAACTAATTATCTTCATATCAAAATCAGTAACCTATAAACAAGATATAAACCTTATTTTAAAGGCCCATGAAACATTTACAAATTGACTGTATAAGGCACAAAGAATTCTCCGGAGTAGAATTTTTATGTTCATATTCTCAACCCACAATGAAATATAACGACAATTCAATAAAAAAGTATAAGCAACAACACAACCCAAATAAATTAGCAATTAATTTCGAATAAGCTCTAACTTTTGCATATTTAATTCAAGTAGTTATTTCTTCTAAGAAAAATAAGAAATGAAAAGTATAATTACAAATATTTTGAAATATTAAAAAGACTACATACTAAAACTTTTGATATGCAGTCAAAATTGCATCCAGAGGCAAATTCATACCATGAAATGTTTTCATTATTAAAGAATAACATAAGAGGTATATAGACCAATCCATAAAACAAGCTTAAGGACAGCAGAAAGAAGTGACCAAAAGACAGATATTGTTGAATTTGAACACATACACAAAAACAGTTGAATTGATAAATTATTCCAAGAACTGATTCTATGAAAAACATCTAAAATACACACTATTCTAGCTCATCGAATAAAAAGAGATAAAGAACACATACACAAAAATTAAGAATTAAAAATATTATATAATCATAGAAATAGATTACAATGTATCATAAAAGTAATATTTAAAACTCTACGCTAAGAATTTTTATATCACAGAAAAAAATTATTTCCTACGATTATTGCTAGGTTAAAAAAGTCATTGGGCAGTTACTGTGCCAGACATAGTGCAAGTTACTTTATCTCTGTAACCCTCACAGTGGCCCTATTAACTACAGACTCTCATTTTACCATTTAACAAGCGAGAAAACTAAGAATTAGGAGGAAGACATCGTTTTCCTGAGGTCACATGGAAAATGACAGAGCACAAATATGAACCCAAATTGTCTGCACAATTTCAAATGTCTGCACAGTTAAACACTAAACTATATCAGAAAAAGAATAAAAAATTCTAAAGATGTAGAAAATACAATGAACCCAAGAAACAGGAAACATCTCAAAGAATCATCTCAGGAAAGTTATATGAGTGAATTATTTCAAGCCTTCATGGAGTAGATAATTTAAGTGATGTATACATGGTACAGAATATAGAAAAAGATGGAATATTTCCTAATTAATTTTACAAAGCCAGCATAACTTTGACAGCAAAATCAAGAAAAGACAAATTGGAAAAGTCCTACATGAAACAACAGCAGAGCAAATTCAGTCATCTATTAAAAGAACAATATGCCCAAAACAGGTAGATTAATCCAAAAATGTTTCAGAGTTATGAAACATTATTATAACTCATTGCATCAAGTCAACAGAGAAAATCAACATAAGTATCTCCATAGATATCAAGAAACCATTTCATAACATTCTACATTCATTCCTGATTTTAGTCATATATTAAGTAGAAATAAATACTTCAATAGCATTATGAAAAATGTATAGCCTAAATTTATCTTTATCATATTTAATAGCAAACCAGAATCAAGATAAAAATTTCTATTATCAACAATTCAATGTTTTAGAAGATCTAGCCAATGCTATAAGACAAGAAAGAGAAATAAAGGAGAATAAATGCTGGAAAAGGCAAAATTTGCATTATATAGAAATGAATGGTTCTTTACCTAGAAATTCCAAAATGTTCAACTAAATTCTTGTAGACCAAATGAGAGAAATAAGTGAGACAGCCAATAACAATAAATATATAATCTCTTCCCAACACACCAGTAATAAAGTAGTTAGGAAATATAAGAAAAAGGAATAATACAAGCAATACTTAATTCCTTGAAATAAGTTAATGATAAGTGATAAATTTATAAAATCTGACAAAATGTGTATATATACATTAAACTGCAAATAATCATGCAAAGCCCAAGTATCAAAAATTAGAAATTCTCTGTAATTTACAATTTTATAAAATTTCACAAAAAAGTTCTAACAATTTTTTTTTAATTCCACAATATCACTAAAATTCATCTGGAAGTATCAACAAGTGAGACTATCAAGATAATCTTGAAAAATAAGAATTAAGGAAGACTATTGCTACCAAATAATAACACACATTATAACACCATATATTAAAACAAAGCAATACCAGTGTAAGAATAGGCAGATTAATGGAATAACAGAAAGCCACAACAAGAAACAAAAACCATAAAAATATCCAGCATGTGGTAAATGTGGAAATGGGACACATACTTATTTCTCACAATAATTAAATTAATGGATTGAAGATGGAACTATAAAAGATGAAGTCATGGAAAAAGTAGGAAAAATAAAGTGACTATATGATCTCAGGATGGGAAAGGTCTTTCTAAACAAGAAGGAACTATTAAAAAATTTTTGTGGTAGATTTTTAGAACATAAAATTTTTAAGTTAAAAATTTCACGAAGAAAAAAAACATTGGTAATATATGATAGAAAAAATAGTTACTATTCTAATTTTGAAAGGTTTTATAAAATAAAAATAAAAGATGAACACACCAAGGGAGAAAAATGGATAAATAACTTCCAGTTTAATATGGTGAATGGAATATAGATGTTCCCCTGCCCTTGGCACCCTTTGAAACTGCTGAATGAGTGTGAAGAGACTTTCATTTTGAGCATAAGTAGACAGGGACAAAGGCAAGAAGATAGGAATTGTAACTGATTCGAAGCTAGGAATCCTAAACTGGCTCTGAGGAAAATAGAAATAAAGCCCAGTGCATTCTAGGAACCCACAGAAGTCTCAGGAATTGAGAGTACCAGGTACCCCAGTGTGGCAGGAAAACTTGGGCCTAAATGATATGAGTTGGCTGAATGCCTGTTTGAAAGGGTAACTCCCCCAAATCCTCACTTGCTGTGCATAAGTCGTCCTTAATCCTGAGGGAAGACTAAAAATGTGATACATGGAGACAATAAAGTGGAGGTAACTAGAAAAGAGACCTGTCTATTTCATCTATATTTATATCAAGTTGAGAAAAGCATATAACATGGATGTTAGAAATACACACACTTGGAAAAAAAGATTAGAGGTTCTATAGGGAGAAGAAATTTTAAGAAAATCTATTAATATTATCAGGAATATCAAAGAAGCAATTGCACCCATGAAACAAAATTTTATAAAATAATATTTAGAATATAATATAAAATCTCAAGTATTAGAGACCATAGAAATGAAAATAGGTCAAAAGATAAGTAAAAAAATTATCTCTGGATGGGAACAAAGAAATTAAGAGTGGACAATCAGAGGGGAAAATATGAGAATATTAGAGAACTAATCAAAGGAATCCAACACTCAAACAATGTAATTTCTAAAAAAAGAAATCAGATGGGAGGTCATTATCCAAGGAATTGTTCAAGAAACATTTCCATAACTGAAGGACACAAGATTTCCAATCAAAAAGACCTGGCAAAATAGATGAATGTAGCTCCACATTAAGTCACATACAAATGAAATTTAAAACACTAGAAGACAATGAGAAAATCCTCTAAGTATCAGGAAGGAAGGGGGAGGATCACATAAAAGGGATAATCCCAAAGGCTTTAGACTTCTCAACAATGCTAGAAGTCAGAAGACAATTATTTATGCTTTCAAAAATCTGAGGGGAGAAAATACAATACCCAGACAAACTATCAATGTCAGTGAGAACTAGATATTTGCCTTTTCACATGTGAAAGGTCTCCAAAAGTTTATCTCCCATGAATCCTTTCCTGGAGTGTGCACTGCAGCAAAACAGGAGAATAAACCAAAAAGAGAGGATAACGCAGGGCTTATGAAGTCAGGGAATTCAACCAAGGAGAAAGGATCAAGGGAATCCCTAGGAAGAAAATGAGGGAAGAGCCCAAGATACAGGCAGGAAGCCCAAAGATCAACCAATCCAGAACAGAGCAGGCAAGAGGAAGAGATTTCTTTAAAAGGTAAGGCACACAACAAACCCAGAACACTAATGTGCTTGAATATATTGATAAGCTTAGGATAAATTTGTGATGTTCATTAAAATCCAATCCAAGAAAAAAAGTAAGTAAAATACAGCAAAAATAAAAATTAGAAAAAAAAGACACAGGGCAATTATCAACTCCAGAAGAAATAAAAACTTTGAAGAAGAGATAAAGAAAGAGATAAAGATATATTGCATTATTCCATTGTCAAGAGTGTTTACAATCATGTAAATACTGAATACTGATCAAACCAAAACTGAAGTAAACATCTTTGAGCAGAGGTGTGCTTATGTGTGGTGAAGCCAAGGGCATTTGTGAGAGTTAAAGTCATACCTTCTGTGGGTAAAGAGTCAAGATAATGCCTAAACCCCTCCACCACCAAAATGAAGAAGAAAAATAAGAATATTATTTAGAAATATGGATATAAATGTCAAGAGAATTCGTTTAAGAAACAAAACTGTTGTGCTATAAAGCAGGATATTGAAGAGAGTTGGGAGGCTGGAGGACTGCGGCTTCTAAAACAACCTCGCAGAACCATTTGACTCAAAATGACGCACATGCATGACTTCCTCTAAAATAAACTAAATGAAAAATGCAAAGGACCTGAACTGGCAATTCAGATACTACAAAGACCCAATAAAGATATGGGGAGATACGCTCCATGTTTTGACAAACCAGCCAAGGTTAAAAACCTCCACAATCAGCAGTGAAGCAGGCACTTCTGAAACTAATTCTGAGAATGTCAGTGGGTATACAAAGTTTGAGGAGGTCAACCTGGCCATAAAAAGCTCATGCCTCTTGAGGTGGTCATTTCACTTTAAAAAGGAACCGAGGACACAAGTGGGGGATGTGTGAAGATGAAGGAACACGGCTGCTCACCCCAACGGGCTCTAGCCAACTGTTAGACTTATCTAAATATCTGATGCGAGTGAACCAATTAAACTAATTATGATATAGCCTTTTGCTGAGACACTATGTAACCATAAAAACAAACAAAACAAAAGAAAAAAAACCAGGAAATTACTTAATGGCATGGAAAAACATTCAGTTGGGTGGAAAAGTTAAGATGACAGTGTTGATCCCCAATTAAAAATATACATACATGCATATGTGTACACACACACACACACACACACACACACACACGAAATGGATGAAGCAAACACAAGACAAGAGGCGGGTCACACAACGTGGGCAGTGGTCATCCTTGAATGGATGAGCTTGTTCTTTTTAGCACTTTACAAGTTTTTATAAGACAGATATATTTTTTTATTTCTTTTGTTATTTTTTAGAATTACGTTCAAGATGTTTTAGTTATCGGCTGAAAGTCTTTTATGGGAAATCTCGCATGGTTCCCACTGACTGCATCTCCATGACAGTTCACGGCATGCAGTGACCTGCATACTTTTGAGGACACTTGCTTGGAGCAGGAGTGTGAAGGTAACCCCGAACCCCAATTCAAATAGGAAGTCAACTCGGCCCCACAACTTGGATGAGACCAGAGATCAGACGGACAACTGTCTGGGGTCGAGCCGCTGCTGATCTCACCTCTCTGCTCACCCTCTCCTTAGCAGGACCTTGGATAACTGTTAGCAGCTTCGCTACTGGCCCGCAGTACAGTTGGAGAGGCATCTGCCAGGACTGGCCCAGCCTCCCCTGCCCTGCTCCAGCTGGGTGTGCACCTGCTGGGGACCATGGAGACCCTCACATGGGCTCCCCCCAACCTGTGATCACCTACAATCTTCACATGATCTAGACCAGTGGTTCCCAACCTTTATTTGGCCACGCCCCACCTAGCATCTCTAAAATCCTGATCCCTCACCCGCCCCCCCGTGACATAAAATTCTTATAATTCAAAAAGTGACCTCCTATTTAGGTGGAGGAAGCCTAAAAGGCCAATAGCTTGGTCTAAACAAGCTGTGTTAGAGAAAAATAAAAGAACAAAAGGACAGCTGAAGTCCTGAGGAAGAAATCACTAAGAAACTGTTTAAAAAATAATAATAATATGAGGTGATATGAAAAAATAGCAAATAGAGTTTTGAAACATTTGAGAACTGAAATGCATAAATGTCACAATATATACTTATATAATGCATAAGAGGCCCTCAGAATCATAAGAAATGCAAAAAAATTCACTGTTAATAACTCATTCTCGAATTGCCCCCCTTAAATCAAATTACCCCCGATGGGGCATGTGCCCATGTTGGGAACCACTGACCTAGACTGTCTGGACCTTTCCCACAGGCATGTATGCCTTCTAGAGTGTAAGCAGGAGACGCAGAACTCACCCAGAAAGCGAGGGCTCACTGTCAGAGGCGTCCTCTCAGGAGGGCTTGTGCTCAGGCAGCCACACCTCCAGGATCTTGGCAGACAACCTTCAAGACAAGAAGGCCGTGTCACAAAGCCCAACTGTCCGACCCACAGGAGACAGGGAAGCATGTAACCACTTGCTTGGAGCAGGAGTGTGAAGGTAACGCCGAACCCCAATTCAAGTAGGAAGTCAACTCGGCCCCACAACTTGGATGAGACCAGAGACCAGACGGACAACTGTCTGGGGTCGAGCCGCTGCTGATCTCACCTCTCTGGAGGGCACTGGGGAGGGAGGGGGACTCTGGAAACAGGGGAGCTCAGCACCAGGGACAGGACACTCAAAATTCCATGGGAAAAGGATAGAGATGGTATTGAACATGGCTGTTCTGTACAGAGAAGACCTGGAGCAGGTCCAGTGGGGTTGGGGCGTCCAGGAGACCCTCCCAGAGTGACAGAGCTGATAAGAGGCGTGAACTGGGGAATTAGCAGACACTGAGGATGAGGCAAGGAGCACGGAGCAGGTGCCAGGTCTAGCCCAGGACTCCTGGAGATAGTAAAGGACACAGGATAGGGGGCAGGGTGGCTATGCAGTTGGCTGAGTGGACCAAGGCTCTCAGATTTTAATTCATCGAGTTCCTTCTATTGTTCCTCTTATTATTATTATTATTATTAGATCTAATTCTATGTGTACCTGGGGTTGCCAGCCATCATTGTTCCACGTCACCAGCAGTCCTTGTTTCATGAAGGTTCTTTTGTATGTTGATCTTTATTCAACATTTTAAGGATTAAATGCCCATTCATAAACCCATCACAGCTCCAACCCAGGGCTGAAACACTAACTGTAACTTGCCTACCCTGGGCTGGGTGGTCCTGCAGCTCCCTGTCGGCCCTGCTGAACACGGCGGAGACCCACCGTGGCCACACTCCTGATCCCTGCTTCCATCGATACAGTCCCAGCCATGCCTGGGAGCTCAGCTCAGCCAGGTTGAAGAAATGGCTGGTCTGAAGGACAGACAGACAGCCCAGCACCCACTGGAGGCTCACTCCAAGGACACGAAAGCAGAAGATTGGGAGCAAGTGGAAAGGAGCAAGCTCAGGCAGGCCGAGGGCGGCCTGCACCCAGAGCCCTGGTGGCCAAGCCAGAAGCGAGGTTCTGAGCTCCGTGGCCGGAGGAGCCTGGGAGGGCACTGGGCATGCAGTCAGGGCTGCCCAAGCCAGGCTGTGGCCCTGACGGACCAGGAGCATGGCACTGCCTTCCCAAGGCCGGTTTCTTTGTTTCCTCAACGAGGGCTTGATGTCACCCATCTCACCTGGGTGACAATAGCCATAATGTAGTTACTATTCTTCCTCCTCAATGTCTGGGACAAAGCCCCCGTCCCACTCAGTGCTCAGACACTTGTCCCATCGTTTGCAGGACCAACTCAGACTCCTCTGGCCCTAGGAAGGTCTGAGGCCTGAGCTGAAAGCTTGAGAGAAGAGCTAGAGAGGGCGACTGTGACCGACCGAGCTCACTCAAGTTTCACCAGAGAAGCAACCAAACCGCGGAATTCTTCCTGCAAATCATTGGCCACTCAGGGACAGCAGACGTTTGTTTTTAATCTTCCTTCCCTTCCCTTCTCTGAGAGGAGGCCCAGCGACCTCGCAAACCAGGCTCAGCTCTGGCCAGTGGCCACGGGGTTTCAAATTTTGAAATGGGACTTTTGCAAAATGTTCGGTTCCAAGCCCTAGTCCAACTGCCCACATCCTCTCCAAACTTCCTGGGGGAGTGAGATTTATTTAAGGAAGGAATAAAATCCCCATGTCTGTGCCATGGACTGCAAGCACGCTCCATCCCAGGCAATCTCAAGGATTAAGGTTACATATTTCTTAATGAGCTACAGGCGGAGGCAAAGTGGAGTGGGCAGGATGAGGAGGACAGGCGTCGTAGAGAGGGGGTGCTTCTCCTCAGCACCATGGACCCTGTTCTGTGCCAACCTCACAGTCATTCTTTCGTGCATTCACACCGTCATCCAACCAGCATTCTGACGGATCCATCAGCCCTCAGAGCACTAAATGGGACTGGGGCTGTGGCCCAGACATTAAGGAGGAAGACTAATAACTACGTTATGTCTACTGTCACTGAGTTGGAAATCCACCAGCACAGGTTCTGCACTGGATAGTAAGTAGGGGCTCTGAAGCCCCCAAGACTGAGCATCCACCCTTGGGGAGCTCGCGGTATGATTGGGAAGGTGGATACCGAAATAGGTCATGAGAAAGCAACAGAAGTTTCTGAATGGAGGTCAAGTTCACAACCGTGTATCCACTCTAAGAGTGGGGTCATTCATCCCTCCAGGTACAGGATGAGCTTGTGCAAAGGCCCAGGGACACAGACACACACAGACTTGAGGAAGCGGCTTCTGGCGGGTGTAAAAGGCCAGAAGCATGTGTTGGGAGGTGTGGCTACAGGCCAAACCATGAAGACCCTTGAGTGGGAAACCGAGGGGCTTGGACTTCAGCCTGGAGTTTCTAGAACTCACAAGAGGGCTCTAAAGAGCAAGGGACTCATCCTCATGCATTCTAGAAAGATAACGCTGACTGGAGTGAGCAGAACAGACTAGAGCAGGGACAGGGAGACCAACCAGAAGACTGACGTGAGCCCACGTGACACTGGCCCACTGGAGACATGCTAAAGGGGCGAGACTGGAGTCATAGGGGTGCTGTGGACATTACAGCAACGTTAGCAATGGGAGGGTTCTGTGGTCGCCATTGGAAGAGGCTCAGAGTGAATAGGGGAGATGGAGAGAGAAGGGCCAATGAAATGCATACCCATCCTAAGTTTGTGAGTTGGCGGCACATCTAAGATTAACACTTAAAGGTGGAATGGCAGATCAAAGCTGGACACTCACAGCTTCTTTGATAAGCTAGTGCTGGAGGGAAACCCAGCACCTGGCGACTCCCAAGCCAGGTGGCAGCAGAAACTCCCAAATCTGCTCATCTCTCTCCTCCAAGGGTGTCCCCACTGGCCTGACCCAGGAGCCTACGCCATTACGCCATGTAAGGGCCTTATCATGAGCTCCTGCTAGGCAAACTTAACCTCACAAGCATTCAGCGGGAGGGCGTCAGTGTCCCCATCTAATGGATGACGCCGAAGCTGGGTCCGAGGATGCTATGCACGTAACCTAAAGTCCTGCAACCAGAACCAGGAGGCAGGGAGCGGGCCCACTCTCGGGAGGCAGAAAAACAAGACTGGGTTATTTTCAATCTCTTGTCTTGGCAGGCGTTTGGGCAGCTTTCGGGAAGACCCAGGGCTCCCATTCCACCATGCCAAGCCAGTGTTGCCCAAGGACGGGCCAACATCCAGGGCATCAGAGCTGCCAGTATCCTGCATCACTGCCTGGCGCTGGACTCCAGGGAGAATCTGAACTTGGATGGGAGATGCCGACCCTCTGGTACACAACACTCTTCCCCACAGAACGGCTCCCAGGCCTTCTGAGAAGGGTTTTCCTGGTTCCACAAAAGCATGTGTATTTTTAATTGTTCATTCATTCATTCAACAATAATAATTTACTGGTACTTCCTACCCCCAGGGCTGGAAAGGCACTGGGGACACGGGGAAAAATTTGACCTACTTTCTGGCTCTCAGGGCACATCAGCTCAGTGGTGACATTAAACCAATGTTCACGATGGAGTAAGACTGGTGATCTGGCTGAGGTAACTGCAATGTGCTGTGAGGTTGGGGTTGGGCTAACTCTCTGGAGTGGACAGGGAAGGAGGCCCATGGTGAGGTCACTCACTAATTGCCTCACACATGGATCACAGACTCACCCACTCATTTATTGATTAATTTGCATGTTCAATCACCCATTCACAGAGCAGTTAATTTATTCTTGGATTCCATACTCATTGACTCACTCACTAATTCATTCTTTTATTCTTTCACCCTAACATAGTCATTCCTCTGTCCATTTGCTGATTCATTCCCTCATTAATTCGTTTCATTCATTGACTTACTCATTAGTTAAATTATTCAACTTTTTCCTCTTTCACTGATTTATTCATTTATCCGTTCACTCATTTTCTGAGTTATTAATCAAGTCATTTGGTTATTCATTGACTCATTCACTGAATGATTCACTGGTTCATTTATTTCCTCATTACTAATTAATTTTCACTTATCCATCAGTTCATAAACTCATTCAGAGATTCACTTATTTATTCACTCACCCATTTGTACACTCATCTTTCACTTAGGAGTCATTGACCTACTTTATTCAATCACTCATTCCCTTTTTGAACATTTTACTTACAGGTCCATTCACTAATTCATCACGCATGTGTGCACTTAATAATTTAGTCCTTCAACTCACTGCCAATTCATTCACGCATTGGGGTGCTCCTTCATATTTTCATTCATTTTTTCATCCTTTGTTGACACAAAGACTCATTCTTTCACTAACTCACTGCTTCATTCATTCTTATTTCAATCATTGTTTATTCGGCTACCCATTCAATTAATGTTCATTACATGTGACATATGTGCAAGATACAATGGGCATATGAGTGTGGTTCCCGACTTCATGGAGTTTAAAACCTTGTGAGCTTGTTACTGGCTCAGGCATCATCTCTTCCATAAAGTGCCTGAAGGCCCACTTCTGTGCCTTTTTTAATGAGGTAATGGAAACCTATGCACCAACAACTCAAACCAAGAACTTTGTTACTTACATAGTATAGTACGCTCCTTCCCCAGAGTGATAAGGTGAAGATCGTCATGACTGGAGAATAATTTAATTAGCTGTGGTGCTTCCATCCTATGGGATATCAAAAGAATGCCGATAAATGAAAAGGCCTATACTGGGGTTTTAATAAGGCAAACATGAAAAAAATTATTCATAAACAATGATTTATGTCACAGTCTTATCTCTGACTAGGCTATCACTGTATTAAAGTATTGTTAGCCATTTAAAAATATAACAAACACCCTTCAATAAGCCACACAACCTGAGAACTCTGTCCCTCACCCACAGAACTAAGAGAAGCCCAAATGTTTTACTTAATTAAAAGGTTTATCATCTGCGTGGAACTGGTTAAATCATGAATATTATTCCTTTGTCCCTCTGAGCTACTAGTAGCTATGAACTTAGTTATTCGCCACAGTGATAAAAGCAGCGTCTTTGCAACCACTCAGCACAGTCGCACTGAGTAATAGTAAAGCATGTGCAACTGCTGCTCATTACCAACTGCTGGTATGTCACTTCACGGTGGAATTTAGTGGGCACTAAATTCCATATAACAAAACTTATCACTGGCCTTCTTTAATTCAAGTAGTGCTTAATCTTTAATTTTATAAATACTTTATATGCAATAATAAAATAAACAACCAGTAGACCAAAGACATCCCAGAATTCATATATCTGTGTATATGTGCTGCATTCTGAAATTTAGAGAAACATGAATCCCAGATCCTCAATGAGAGATTGGTCCTGACACTTGTTCATTACATATCCTACAGTTGGAACTGGTATGGCAGGGGTTTTATTCAATTCTATTTATTCAATTCTAAACCCTTCATGTGTCAGTTCACTGTAATAATTACCTGTGAACTACAAAAGCACAAGAATGGGATAACTGAATACTCCTATCAACTGTCTATGGGATCACATGTAAAGGAGCAATAGACTAGATTTCTTTTTGTGTCAGATCTCAGACATCCAGACACATGTTATTCATCATCCTTGATGTGCACCACCATGCATTACCAATGGTCCAAGCACAGGAATCATTGTCTTCATTTATTCTTTGTCTATTGATCTATTCATCAATTTACAACTTACTAAGAAAGATATATACATGAATCAGAAACTCAGAATAAGAGCCCTGACACCCTTAATATTTATAAATTCATTTCCCATAGACACTAGATTATGTTTCTTGAATGGATATTTTAAGAAACATATCTGTGTTTCAAATATGGCTGCCTCAATATAACCATGCCTAGTAATCTCATGTTCATTAAGGGCCATGGTTAGTCTTCTTTGATTATATTATCTACTTATTAATAATGCATTGCCCACTCTAACCCTCCAAACCAAGACAAGAACTGCAACTATTATTCATGCTGAAAGCTCAGGCTCCTAAGATGTCCATTGAGCGGGAGGCCATGGCTGAATGTGAGCATCAGCACAGGAGTGCCCTTTCATTCACTCAGTAATGTCACATTTCTAAACTTATGGGTATTTTCTCTTAAAACAAATGTTGAATTTGCAATTGATCCAAAACAAGGCACTGATTACTACTTATCAATAGCTCTGTAATCCTTAGACAAAGAGGTAACACACTTGGTCCCCTTATTATCCATTCCAAATTATATTAATTTCTTTCTTGCCACATATCGTAATAACTGGATTATGCCTCACTCTCTCCATCATTAATTATTTGATACTGACTCTTTGATAATAAAATAATCATAATCTAGGAACCATAAAATTAGAAGAACAAGAATCTTAAATATCTCTAACATCTATCTATGGGATTTTTTCCAACATGAGAATAGACGAGATTTGTATTGTGTTGGACCTCAGAGTTCCAGACGCATAGCAGCCGTCATCCATGACTCCTATGCCACTAGTGGTCACCTCTGATCCAGACATGGTCCTCAGTTTTTAAATCCATGTCTACATGAATTTTATTAATTAATCAGGTCATCAATAATAATAAAATATATACCTAGAGTCACAACACTTGAGACTAAGATACATACATAAAATTTCTGTTATAGAATTATTATTCATGTCAATAAATCCCTTTCATTACTCGACTTCCACGTTGCATTTAGGGATTCATCAAAGCAATGCTTCCGATGAACCCCATATTTATGACTAGGTCAGGGCCATCCTTCAATAATTACATTTCACAATTTTAAAATAATACAGTGACTATTTTTTTAAAAAACATAAAACAATGACACCAAGACAAGAACTGTGACTATCACTCACATTGGTCTCCATGCTTATAATGCACAGATATAACCATGGAGCTCACGATGCTTCAGTCAGCTCGAGCGTGTCCAGACTGCGGGGTACAGAGCAGAGGAAATGATTTTTAAAAGAGGGAGACATTGTCTGCACTGCTATGTGTACCCCACCTTCCACTCAGTCAGTCATTCAGGGGGGTAGTGATCTGGGTTAACATTTTATCTTCTTGTCGCTAACACCGTCTGCATTATCCTCAGCCAGAGAAAACACGCCCTTTCACCTTTTGCTTCCTCAATCACATCAGAGTATTCAATATGTCAGAGCATTTCCAGACTAATCACAAGCTTTCACGATTGGACAAAGCTTTGCTCCGTTCACCTTTATTTATTTATATACTTATTGAAGGATTCTTTCATTTACCCAATGATAACAATGAAATAAAAATACACAAAGATCAAAAATTTAGTAAAGTATCTTCGTGTATTCCTGACACGTGTCAATAAAATCCACTCAAACAAAACAGAGCAAATGGTATTTTTTTAATTGAGACGACATCCTCTACGGTCCCTGCCTTCTGCATTTCATTTCTTCAGTCATATAGGTAATTATTGTATTTTCCTAATGTTTATCTATTTTTTCTCTTCACAAAAGGACAACAGACAACACTACGGTGGTTACCAAAGGGAAGAGGATATGGAGGCAGTAAAAGGTCAAGGGGGTCAGATATATGGTGACAGAAGCTTTGACTGTGGGTGGGGGACACAGAATGCAGAACTGTACATTTTAAAACCTATATAATTTTATTGACTAATGTCATCCAAATAAATCTATTTTTTCAATAAGGACAGCCTCAAACTTGGAACTGATTCAGTACAGTAAAACGGACTTTTATTTACCAGTGTCTATAGGATCTTTAAACAAAGAGGTAAAACTTTCAATCTACTGATGTCCTAATGGGCATCAATGGCCTCAATTTTTATTAATATATTTTGCCTCATTACATATGTTCTTAGTTGGACAATGATTAACCCTTTTCTTTTATTTGCTTAATTGTTCAATCATTGATCTATTAGTAATAATAAATCTAAATATAGGAATCCAAAATAAGAACATGATCTTCATGTATTTCTGTTGATAGGATTCTTAACGGAGGGAATACACTAATTATATTTTGTGTTAAATCTCAGAATTCCAGATCTTATTAATTATTCATACTCATATGAGCCAGTTGTCATCAGTAGTCCATGTGAGGCCACCTTTTCTTCCTAAATTAGTATCAATTAAATCATTAATTCATTGATAATAATAAAATACACATGATTCACAAAAATGCAAGAACAAATTCCCTAATATCCCTAAAATCTATTTATAGAAAATTTCTCGATACAGTGTATCTTTTGCATTAAGCAACTTTAATGTTGAACGTTATCAATTAATCAGCATAATGTGTCATATTATATTACTCAATGGGCCATAATTACATTTTTGTTCTATTTCATACTTTTTAATAATAGTGGGAATTTGATTAAGGTTATTATTACCTTAAACAAATGACCAAAACCAAGACAAGAACTTCGATGACTACTCACCTTGCTGTCTCTCTGAGAAGAGAAGTGGCATCTTATTCTGGTCATGGAGGAAAGCTGAAATCCGCTGGGTGCTCTGTTTCTGCAGAGTATCAAGCAGAACAGATCATAAAAAGATGGAGACATTATCTCCACTGATCTATAATTTCCCATAATTATTTTAGTATTTATTCATTTATGGTAAAATTTATTTATTTTTATCTTTAGAAAATAAACTTCCCATATTTATCACCGAGTTAGAGTTGCCCTCTTAAATATCTTTTGCACTTTCTAATGAATAATTTTTAAAAAACACAACACATTGAAACCAAGAAGACAACTTGAACTATTACTCCCATTAATCTCTGTCCTACTAGAGGCAACTAGAAAGCTGGTGACCATGGATAATGCATAAATCAGCTCAAGAGTGTCTGGGGAGGACAGAGCAGAGCAGATAAAAAATAAAATTAAACTGTCATTGATATTGCTTTCCACACATTTTATTACCTCAGTATTTAGGTATATATTAATTTTTATTAATATACATTCTTTATCTTAAGAAAAGTAAAAACTCAATCTTCAGATTGACCCAGAATAATAAAATAGACTTCCTTATCAATATCTATATAACCAACTAAGCCATTAATTTCTCAATGGGAATCAATGTTTTCAATGGCATTATTACCTTTTACCTCACTACAAAACCTTCGTAATTGAAGAATACTTCACCTCATTCTTTATGTTTATTTATATTATATATAAATAGATCTCGAAGGGTAAGAGATCCTTCATTTTTATAGCTGCATAATATTCCCTTGTGTAAATGTACCATGAGTTTTTTAACCATTCATCTACTGATGGGCACTTTGGCTGTTTCCAGATCTCAGCTATTGTATATAACACTGCTATGAACATATTCTTTAATTGCATTTAATATTTGGGATAATACAGTGAATATCATAAAACAAGCCATTCAATCTAAAATATTGATATTACTCACATGGGTCTCCATGCTCCTACAACATAGATGCACCCGAAACACCCAGGACCAAGGAAGGTGCCTAAGTCAGGCCTCGTGCATCCATTCTGGGGCATAAAGAGCAAAGCAGGAGATAATACAATGAGGCATGCTTTGCAGGAAGAGAAAGACCCTGTTTCTTCTGAGGTGGACCTCAGTTTCAGACATGAATTATTTGTCATGGTGACTCATAACTCCAGCAGAAATCATCATTGATCCTGAAAACCATGCTGTCTTCATTCATTTCTATGTTGTTTATTGATTAATTCATGAATTTGCTAATTATAATTTAAAAACCAACAAGGCCTTAGAATATAACTTGGTATTCTTACAATTTAACTAGCATCATTCTCACAAAAGATATCTTCACTGTTGATTATTCTCCTTTTCATACACGAATTAATCAAAAAACACTTCCTATTAATGTTGCAATTATTCACAACAAATACCAGAAAAGACAAGAACTTTCATTATTACTCACATTGGTCTCCATTCTCCAAAAACAGAGATGCAATCCTATGGCTCATGGTGAAAGAAGAACCCTTAAAGCAGGTAGAATTTGTCCATTCTAAGGAATAAGAGGCAGAGGAGATGATTTTAAAAAAAAGTGTCCCATTGGACCCTGTGATCCCACTTCTGGGAATATGTCCCAAGAAACCAGAAACACCAATCAGAAAAGATATATGCATCCCTATGTTCATAGCAGCACAATTTACCATAGCTAAGATTTGGAATCAGCCTAAGTGTTCATCAGCAGATGAATGGATTAGAAAACTGTGGTACATCTACACAATGGAATACTATGCTGCTGTAAAAAAGAAGGAATTCTTACCATTTGCAACAGCATGGATGGAACTGGAGAGCATCATGCTAAGTGAAATAAGCCAGTCAATGAAAGAAAAATACCACATGATCTCACGCATTTGTGGAATATAATGAACAATATAGACTGATAAACAAAAACAGATCCAGAGACACAGAAGCATTGATCACACTGTCAAACCTCAGAGGGAAGGTAGGGGAGGGTGGGGGTAAGGGGAAGAGATCAATCAAAGGATTTATATGCAAGCATATAGGTCTAACCAATGGACACAGACAACAGGGGGAGGTGAGGGCATGAGAGGGAGGATAAGGACACATAATGTGGGGATAAGGACACATATGTAATAACTTAATCAATAAAGAAATTTAAAAAATAAATTTCCTGAAGAAAAAAAAAGTGAGGAAACCTCCCCATATGAAAATCTCCCCATTGGTTGCTGCTCTTAACCTTTGAGTTCACAAGGTGCTTAAGCAGTCACTAATTTGGTATAAAGTTTTTTCTCTCTTAAGAAACAAACAACGTTGACCTTGCCACTGACTCAAAATCTGAATATTGTCTGTGAATCATACAATCCAAGTCATCCTTAGCCATAGAGGTAGCAGTCATGTACCATTTACTTCTAATTAAACTTCAGGGTTTTCATAATGTATCAATAGTAATTTCTGGCGTAATCATGTATTTTTAAAATGAGACATTATAAAATGTCACTACATTCATTACTTATAACTTGTTTAGAGGTTCTCTCATTTATCCAATTATAATAGAATATAAATGTATGAACACTTAGACCAAACTGGGTTTCTTTTATGGTAGACCTCAGAGTGCCAACATGTGGTCATCTATGTGACTCGTTCACCACTGATCCTATTGGAACCCATTTTCTTCCTTCTTAATTGTGTATTGATTAAATAATTAATTCATTAATAATAATATATAAACACTATGACTCACCTAAACCCAAGAAGAGTTACTACACCCCTAACCTGTACATATATTATTTTCCTATCAATGTACCTCTTTGATTAATTAAGCTGCTTTTCATACATCAATTAGTAAATATAATGGTTCACATATCTCATATTTATCACTGAAATACATTCCTTCCTTATATCTTATAATTTTAATACGGCAGTGAATTACCTTATAAAAAATACTTAACGAAGAAAATAACACTTCGACTATAATCACATTAATCTCCATCCTCCTATTATTTAGAGGCAACCAGAGAGCTTATGACTGAAGCAGTCCTAAATATCCCTAGATATTTAATGTAAGACCTAATGGACATTGATCCTTGCTGACCACGATTCATAGACTCAGGGTTTAGATATTTCTTCTTTCATCTTAATGTATATACTGGGTATTCAAAAAAATGTATACATACTTTAACAACTGATAGCTCAATTTTGAAAACGAAATGTATTTTCATAAACGCTGCCTTTATAAAACCCTGCATATTTATTCTAACATGATGAAAAACTCAATCTTGAAACTGACCCAGAACAATACAATTGATTCATACTAATCAATGTATATGATTCTTAACCAAAGATGAAATTCACAGCTATATTGGTTTCTTAATTAATATGTCCTTTCAATTTTGTTAGTATCCTTTGCCTGACCACATACACTCATGGTTATATATTTCTTTATCCTAATTCTTTAAATACTTAGCTCTATCAGTCTATTAATAAAATATCTACTGGTATGTCAATGAAATACAAAAACATGACCTTTGTATTGATTTGTATTGATCCTCACATCTATCTGATTTCCAGACACATATTCATCATATATGACTCAGATGCCACCAGTAGTCATCACTGATCTAATTAAGCACTAATTGTAATTTTAAAACTTGATGATTCACAAAACCAAGAAGACACTGATATGCCTATTATCTATCTAAAATCATTCTCATATCAATATACCTTCTTCATTAATAATCCCAAATTTCATTGGAGCATTAATCAATATACTATTTCCTGCTAATTCAGTATTTATCAATGGATGACAGTTGGATTACTTTGATACCCTATGGCACTTTTCAGAAATACACTAAACACCCCAAAAAATCATTAAAACCCAGACAGGAACTGTGGCTATTTACTACTCACGTTGCTCTCTGTACTGCTAACATGGAGATGGTAGCATGGAGCGTAGCATGGAGCTGCCCCCATGGAATGAGACTTAATCAGCTCGAATGGTCCATTCTGAGAAATTCTAAGCACAGTCAAACAGAAGAATATATTAAAGTATTACATAGGCATTAAAATTTCTGTGTATATATGATCTTCTGTTAATGAAAGAAACCATCTCAAACTTGAGACTAACCCCAAACAATAGATTTACTCAATTATTTTTCGTTTTTCTTAAATTTACTGGGGTGACATTGGTTAATAAGATTATGTACGTTTCAGGTGTACAATCTATGATACGTCATCAGTATCTCATTGTATGCCCAACACCCAAAGTCAAATCATCTTCTGTCACCATATATTTGACCCCTTTACCATTTACTACCCTCCCAACACCTTCCCCTCTGGTAACCACCATACCATGTCTATGAGTTTTTGTTTGTTTGTTTTTCTTGTTTATTCATTTACTTAACGTATTTCTTAATGAACATAATGTTTTCATTTTTTAAATATCATTTATTTACTCACCACACATGTTCAAGTCGCACAATGCTTCACCCTTTTTTCTTTAGCTATTATTCACATGTCTTCACTGGTTCTATAGATCCATTAATAATAATAAGTATAAATCTATGGAGCCAAAATAAGAACATGATCTTTGTATATTCTTAACATCTGTCTACAGTATTGAACATAACAGAGAGAATACACTAGGCATTGTGTTGGACCTCAGAGTTTCACACACATATTTTCAAATTGTTACCACTATCATGGTCCATTAGAAGTCCACTTTTTCTTCATTCATTTCTAGTTTTGTATTGATTAATTCAATAAATCACTGAAAATAAAAATATATTATTCACAAAAAACTTAAGAACAAGATTCTTAAGTATCCTTAATTTCTACCTATAGAATCATTATCAACTTAGATTTATGTCATTCATTAACCTATCTCAATGTTACGTGTTATTAATTAATCAAGATAATGTTTTGTATTGGATTTATTATTGGGAAATAGGTTCCTTTATGATAATTATTACTATTGGTTATACGGTAAATATCCTTAAACAATGACCCAAACCAAAATAAGACCTTAGACTTCTACTCACATTAGTCTCTTTCCTAAGATAAAGGCAACATAGCAATCTTGATCATGGCACAGTAGACAAAATTAACTTCATCAGCTCCTTTGAAAAGTACCAAGCAGAGAGCTGATAAAAACATTGGGACTTTCTCTTCATTGATTCATAGTTTTCACCAATTATTTACATAGTCATTTAGGGATTTATTAATTAATAATTAATACTTATTTTTTATTTTTAACTTAATAAACTTCAAACCTACAACTAACTCAGGCAATAACTGACTCTTACATTTCATTGTTTTTATCAACCTTACACAACACACTGGGTCCAAGTATTATTCATTCTAATGCAAATTAATACTTTTACCTTGATACTTATCAGAGAATAATGCTTCACCCTCTTCAACTTTAGTCATTAATACACTCGTTATTTATTCTGCCATTGATACTTTGTTAATATTATTGAAATCATGAACCCAAAGACCAACACAAATGTATATGCTTCACATCTGTCTAGAGCAGGGGTGGGGACAATCCAGCTGGTGGTCCATATAAGACCTGCGAAATCGTTCAGTCTGGCCCTACCAAGGCAACCGCAGGTGGGACTCGAAATTCAATAAATCTAGGAACTTTTTTCACAGCCACATAAATTTCTATTAAGTGAATTATATTAAGCAAATGATGCTAGAAATATCCAAATGGCACTTGGCAGGAAAAAGCTACCACATGCTGGTCTAGAGCATCCACTGACACATGGAGAGTGGACTAATACCTTTCGTGTAGACACAGCCATCATGGATCCATGATTGCCACTCTTTCTTTTCATTTAAAAAAAAACATATGTTTATTAATTCATCATAAAAAATAAACATTAATTTTAAAAACAAGAATAAGGTCCTTTGATATCCCTATCATCTATCTGTAGAATCATTTCCACATTGACTAAATATAATTTATTAGCTAACCTTGGTATTACATTTATGGATTAGTCAATAAAATATTTCCTATCAATTAGCTATTTAACATGGCCTATTTCACCTTCTTTGATCATAATTAATACTTTTGAACAATACAGTGAATACCTTTAAAGAAGCCATTCCCACTAAGACAATAACTTTAATTATCACTCACATGGTCTCCACGGAGGAATGCCACAATCAGCGGGAGTGCGTCATTCGGAGGCGTCGAGAACAGAGCAGATCACAAAAACAGACTTCCTTCCATTGATCTTTTATGGAAGCATTCAGACATTTGTTATTAAGTGCATTTACCGCATTGTCTTTTGTGAAAACAATCTACTTTGAACTTCCCACTGACAGAGAACATAAACATATCTATAATTTACCCTGCCTATATCACCCTCAGGCAAAGAGGTTATAGTCATGTACCATTTACTTCTCTTCGGACTTCACTATTTCAAATTATATTAAAAGAATTTATTGCCTCTCCATCTATGTTTTAAATTGGACAACACAACTACCATTCAGCTTTATTTTTACATATTTCTTCATTGATAACTCACTGATCCAATTATAATAAAGAATGAAAATGCATATGGAGAAATACCTCATGCTCAGACACGTATTTCATTATCTGTGACTCCTACGCCAGCAGGGTATCATCATTGATCCAGAAGACCACTTTGTCTTCATTCATTTCTACATTGTTTATTGATTGAATCATTAATTCACTAATTAAAATTCAAAATCTCTATGACAATCAAAAGCTTAACAAGATCTTAAGATCCCTAATATGTATGGAGAATCATTCCTACATTAATATCTGTCCTCACCTTGTTTTCTTATGTGCTTTTAATCAAGATAATGCGTCCTATTAATCCCATGGTTGTTACTAGAATACGGTTCACCTGCTTCGATTGGATTTCACACTTTTTATCAATACAGTGCATATACTCAGACAAAGCAGCAAAACCAAGATAAGAACTTTCTTACAACTCCCATTGGTCAGTTCCAGGACTCTAGATCAAGGAAAAATCCTTAACTTAGTCCAGTGTGTCTGTCCTGAGAAGCAGAGAGCAGAGCAGATGATAAACTAATTGAGACATTCTCTCCATTGATCCTTGCTTTTCACGTTTTGTTTATTCAGCAGTTTGGGCAATGATTAATTTGGGATCTATTGTTCCCTTAAGAAAAGAACAATGTTGATCTTTCAAACTGATCCAGCATCTGAACAACGTCCATGACTTTATTGTTTGTCATCTTTATACAGGTAGTAGTCATGAAGCATTTATTTCTAAAGGAACTTTAGGATTTTCATAATATATAATAGTATTTCTTACATTAACATATATTTTTTATAATTGATCGATGCTTCATTACATTCATCTTTATTTATAAATTTATAGATTCTCCCATTTATCTAATTAAAATAATAGAATAAAAAGGAAGACTAACACCAAAAGCAAGATCCTTGTTTTCTCCTGACATCTATCTACAGAGGCCCTTTAAACAATGGGGATGGACTACAGTTCTTTCATATTGGACCTTAGGGATCAACACATACTAGTATTCATCATGCATATCTCAGAGAGCCACACGTGCTCATCGTCGATCCAATCTTGTCTCTCCTTTTCTTCAGTCATTTCTATAGGTTCATTGATTAAATCATTAATTTACTACTATCAATTTCTAAACACTGATAAACAAAAACCCAAAAAGAGCCTTTATATGCCTATTTTATACATTGGTTATTCTAACATCAATGTGTCACTTTCATTAATTATCCTCAGTTTTCCACTGGAATAATCAATATAATGTTTTGTATATCCCATATTTATCACTAAGATACATATGCCTTCTTTAATTATATTTCAGACTTTCTAATAAAACAGTGAATGATTTTTTTAAAAAACACAGAAACTAAGAAAGTAATTTTTACTGTTACTCACATGAACTTTCATCTTCTGATATAGAGACAACCACACAGCTCATGACCATGGAAGATGCTCCACTTAGCTTGAGCATTTCCTTTCTCAGGAGTACAGAAGGTGACAAAATAAAATAAAGAGAGAGAGAAACAGCCAATCACCACTGATGCTTTCTTTCCATATTTCATAAATTCACTATTGATTTATTTTTCACTATATATATATCTTACAAAAGGAAAAACAAAATCTTCAAGACCAAGAAGAATACAATGGATTCTTCCTTATAAGAGTATTTATGACTCAAAGAGGTGAGACCTCTATCCATTTATCTCTTAAGAGGCATCACCACACTTTAAAAGTTAGATCATGCCCCACCCTCTTATTTTTTAAATACTTATTTACATTTATTGAATGGTTCCACCAATATACCAGTAGCATTAATAACAAATCTACATCTAGGACATTCTCATAAGAATATGATCACTGTATATTTCTGACATCACTCTATGGAAGCAATTCCAACTAAAAGAATAGATTTATGTTCCATGTTGGACCTCAGTTTCAGACCTGTAATATTCATCATCCAAGACTTGTACTTGACCTATTACCATCACTGGTTACAGGTGGCTTCCTTATTGTACTCATTCACGCTTTTACTGATTAATTTGTTAACTAAAACCAAAGGTCACAAAAAGTGAAGCAAAACTTCCTACTGACTATAAATCTTTCATTAATTAACTTAATATAATGCTTGATAGGTTATAATTTTTTATTTTATGTGACATTTTTAATAATGCAGTGAAAACCTTTTCAAACAGAAACACAAAACCGAGAAAAGTACTTCGACTATTACTCACATAGGTCCCCAGGCTTTTAACACCTAGATGGAACCACGGAGCTTCTGATCATGAAATGCTGAAATCATCTCAGATGTGACCAAGCTAAGTTCAAGACAGAACAGATAATTTTAAAAAAAGGTTGAGATATTGTGTCATTGGTCATTGCATTTCACCTTTCATTGAGTCGCTCATTCATGTAATCTACATTAGAACAATATATATTTTAATTTCCCGTGAGTCAATGAACAATATTGAATGGACCACTGACAGACATGAATATTATCTACCACTTATCAGTCTTTATCATGTCAAAGAATAATGACCTAATACCATATAATCCCTTATCAACACCAGTGCTTTCAATATACATTAATAATAATCCTTGTCTAAACACCTACTTTTATAATTGGACAATATTTTCCACCTCCATCCTTATTTATTTATGTTTGCTTGTTAGTTATTTCATAGATCCAATTATATAGACAGAAAATGCATAAAAATCAAAAACAAGATGCTCATATATTCTGACAACTTTCCAGGAGATCCCTTCGCGCAATGGGCGTGGACTACATTTCACGCTGGACCTGAGAGTTCAACATGTAGCCATCACACAGGATGCATACGCCGCCAGCAGTCGTCCCTGACCCAGGATCATCCCTGTTTGTTTCATTCATTTCTACATTATTGATGGACTAATTCATAATTTCGTAATAATGATTTTAAAACCCTAAAAACTCACACATACAAAAACAAACAAACAAAGGAGGAGTCATGATATTCCTAACCTATAAATGGAATCTAATATCTTTTAAAAATTATGTTGTTTTGCATTTATGCATTAATCTATTTAATATTTCATGAAATACAGTATTTATCACTGAGTATATCTGGCCTTCTGAAATCCTATATAAAACTTTTTAATGATACACTGAAAGAAATCAATCACTGTACTCAAGAAGAGAACTGTGTCTATTACCCGCGTCGGACCGTGTGGTTTTCACACGGAGATGTAATCATACACCTCGGCAGCACAGAACAATGCTCAACCAGCTAACATGTGTCCATTCTGAAAAGCACAAAGCACAATCGATGACAAATAAATAAATAAGCCTTTAATCCCCATTGATTCTTGCTTTCCACATTTCATATTTGCAGCTACTTAAGAAGATTTGACTATGGGTGCTGGCATACAATGCAATATATAGATGATGTGTTATAGAATTGTACCGTGAATCCTATATAATTTTATTAATCAAAGGAATCCCAAAATATAATAAAAATATTTTAAACATTAAAATTTTTTGTTTTATAATGTAGATATTTTTGCACCTCACAGTTCCAGATTATGCAATGTCCATAACTCCTCTGCCACAGTCATTATCATTGGTCCTTAGAGGCCAACTTTCTCCTCATTTCTACATTTGTGTTGACTAAATCATTGATTCATTGGCAATAATAAAATAAATACTTTATAAACAAAAACTGAAAAACCAACAACTCTGAGCATACCTAACTACTGTCTACAGAATAACTGCCAACATAGATTTTTATCTTTCTCGTTAATCTCAATGTTACATAATTTCAATTAATCAATGTAATGTTTAATATCATATTTATCATGGGGCAATAAATTAATTTTTATTAAATTTATTATTTTTTTATTGACAATATTACAGATGTCTCCCATTTTACTCCTTTGCCCCTGTCCACTTGGCTCCTGCCCCACCCTAGACCTCCACCATACTATTGTCTTTGACCATGGGCTATGCATGGGTTCTTTGGTTAATCTCGCCCCACTCTCCTCTTCCCTGTGTGATTGGTCAGTCTGTTTCATGCTTCCATGTCTCTGGACCTATTTTGTTCATAAATTTATTTTGTTCATTGATTTCACAGATAAGTGAGATCATGTGATACTTGTCTTTCTATCACTCATTTATTTTGCTTAGCACAATAATCTCCAGGTCCCTCCATGCTGTCTCAAAGGGTAAGAGATCCTTCTTTTTTACTGCTGCATAGTATTCTATTGTGTAAATATACAACGCTTTTATCTACCCCTCTACTGATGGGCACTTCAGCTGCACCCAGATCTTAGAAATTGTAAATAATGCTGTTATTATTAAATTTTAAAAATACCATGAATGATACCCTTAAACAAATTAACCCAACCAAGACCAAACCTCTGATTACTACTCACCTTGATCTCCTTCCTATTGTGGTGGCAACAGAGCAAATTTCACGAGGGCAGAGCTGAAATCAGCCAGAGCATCTGTTCTGTAGAGTCCAAAACAGAGAGAGAGAGAGAGACAAAAAGGTTCAGACTTCCCTTCACAGGTCCTTACTGCACATCTTTCCTGGAACCAGTCCTTCAGGCGTTCATGAACTGGAGTACATTTACGGTTTTGGTCTTCAGGAAAACGACTGTGAACCTCTCCCTCACATAGAACATAAACACTGTCTATATTTTACCCTGTCTATAGCATCCCAAGCCAAAGAGGTTAGAGTCATGGACCCTTTGTCTCTCTTTGGACTTTCACTGTTTTCAATAATGTTCATAGAATTTATTGCCTACCCACATGTTTTAAATTGGATAATGCAACTACTATATATATATATATATATATATATATATATATATATATATATATAAAATTATTGATAAATCATTGGTCCAATTATAATTAAGAATGAAAATGCAGTCAGAGAAAGAACCCATTCCTTCTGTGTTGGATCTCAGAGTTAAAGACATATTATTCATCATCCGTGACTCATACTCTGGCAGTTAGCATCATTGATCCAAAAAAGGACGCTTTCTCTTTAACTCATTTCTTTATAGCTTATTGATTAATTCATTAATTCCCTAAATAAGAGATTAAAACTCTATTATTTACAAGAACTCAAAAGGGTCTTGATAGCCCTAATTGTACCTGAAAACACCATCACATCATTGTATGTCATATTTGTTAACATTTTTCCTGTATGAATTACTCAAACAAAAGCTGTCTATTCATCCCATGTTGGCCAGAGGACGCAATTGGGCCGTCTTTGAGTATGTCATACTTTTATTAATGCAGACCACCCAAAGCAAAATCACAACTTGCATTATAACTCACACTGGTCTCTTGGCTCGTAAAGCAGGGGTGCAATTCCGTGACTCAAGGTCAAGGGAAAACCCTTACAGCAGGTCCAGTGTGCTGGTCCTGAAGAGTATGAAACAGAGCAGATGATACGAATGGTTGAGACCTTCTGTCCATTGATATTTGCTCTCACCTCTCACAGGGTCAGCCATGGGGCAAGCATTGTGTTGGCGTATACATTTTATTCTCCTAAGAAAACAGATTTTAATTGGACCACTGTCCCAGACCGTGAGCATTTTCTATGATTTATCCTTTAACTGTACAGGTAACAGTAACGTGTCATGTGTTTCTAATTGAACTTCATGATTTGCATAATATATTAATACTATTTCTTGCCTCTTCACAATTTTTATAACTGTATTAATACTGCATTGATCTGTTTTTATTTATGTTTATTTATAGAGTCTATACTTTATCTAATTATAATAATAGATGAGAATACATGAATACTAAGACCAGAAACAAGATCTTAGGATCTTCCTGCCATCTGTCTATAAGATTCCTGGGAGATGGGAATGGACTAGGCTAAGTTTACATTGGAGCTCAGAGTTCCAGACATACATTCGCCCCATGTAACTCCTAGGCCACCAGCAGCCATCATCAATCCACTACTCTCTCTCATTTCCTCACTATATTCTATTTGTACATTGATTAAATCATTAGTTCAATTTTAGTAATTCTGAAAGCCTATTATTAACAAAAAACAAGATGAGCCCCCATATCTTTAAACTTAATATACCTTTACTCTCACAGAAATATATCTCTTTATTATCACCTGTTGCCATGATGCACTAATGGATTTAATTTTTCTTATTGTCCATATTGAACAGATACAGTTGCCTTCTTTACTGTTATGTCACACTTCTTAATAATAGGGGGAATAATCTTAAAGCAACAGCAACCACGCTGAAACCAAGAAAATAACTTCAACCCTCACTGACATTAATCCTCAAGCCCCGACAATGCAGTGGGAAGCAAGGGTCTGTGACTGAGAAAGGTACAAACTTGCGTTCTGAAGAGGATAGAGAAGGGAAGATGGTAAAGGAAAACCCAAGCCAAGTCTTGCTTTCTGAGTTTCATTTACTCAGCATGAGGGTACTTATATTTTCTAATGTATAACGTTTATCTTAACCAAGGGAAGTCGGTAAGATAACAAATCTTAAAAGTTTTCTTCACCTAAAAAAAATATTTTATAACTATAGATGGTAACGATGTTCAACTAAACTTGTGATCATCATTAGGCCATATATAAATATACGGACCCTTGCCCACCTGGTGATCAGTGTTTGAGCATCAAACTAGCTCATGACCCTGGAAGAATCCTTAAATCAGCTCAGTGTGTCCACTCTACGGAGTACAGCGCAGAGCAGAAGATGAGAACTTTCAAACGTTACCCCCACTGATCCTTGTTTTTTGCATTTTATTTATTCATTTATAAATTGTTTAAGTTTTCATATTGTGGTATATTTTCTCTGAACAAAAGGTAATTTTAAACCTGATACTGATCAAGAGCAAAATAATACTGACTATTACTCATCACTGTCTATATGGTTCTTAGGCAAAAAGGCAAATGCTACTTTCATTTATGGCTTCATTAGTGTGATTTTCATTTTCCTGCCTCATGCCTAGCTGGACAATGTCCCACTCTTTTCTCTTTAGTTATTTATTACATTCTTAATGGTTTGACTATTGATTCATTAATAACAATAAACCTAAATCTATGAACTCAAAATAAGAATATAATCTCTGTATATTACTAACATCGACCCATGGGGTCATTTACATGAGAAGATAAACCAGACTCTGTTTCTTGTGAACACAAGAGTTACACCCACCATCTATGACTCTGTGGGACCAGTCATCATCATTGGTGCATTTTTGGGTCTCTTTTTTTTTCCAATGGTTTCTCCATATGTGATTATTAAAGCACTAATTCATTGATAATAAAATAAAAGCATGATTCATAAAAATCACAAGGAAAAGACACTTGATTAAACCTAGCTCTGTACTACATAGGTTATATCTTTTACATTGATTTCAGTATTGAACATTATCAATGAATCAACATATTTCATAACATATTTATACTTGAATCACACAAATTTTTATTATATTTATTACTTTATAATAATACTATGAATACTTTTTTTAAAAAACATCCAAACCAAGGTAAAATTTTCACCTACTATTCACCTTGGTCTCTTTTCAACCATCATCTCAATCAGAGCAGATGCTGAAATCAGTTTGGTACATTCATTCTGAAAAGTACAAGCAGACAAAAGAATAAGAGATATTACTTTTGTAATTTAATGTAAATATACTCATTAAAATGTAAGGATATTGCCTATAGAAACATAATTAGAATGAATATATATCAGATTAGTAGAGTAAATAGTTAAATTAGGAGACAAACATAATTAATCAAACATAAGCCAAGAAGGCAGTGTAACAAACAGTAAAAAAAAAAAAAAATGAAGAAGCACAAAAGTCAACTTAGAAATACATAAATAGGACATATAAACATATTGGTCATCACAAAAATGCAAAACAATGCATTATCCAAAATATGTCCTAAATAATCAGAATACATTTTTAAAATGCAATTACATGTTTACCCAAAAAAAAGATCAAGATATTTTCTCCATGGTACCATATTTTTCACTATTCATTTACAGTCATTTGAGGGTGTGTTAATTAATGGTAATGTTTATTTATTTCTCTCCTAATAAAATGAACTTCACACTAATACCTGACTGAGGGCAATAATTATTACCTGTCAGTGCGGATGCCATCCTCAGTCAAATACATAATACCCTCGGCCCTTTTTTAACCTTTCCCACTTATATTGATATTCATTTTCATTATTACATATTTTATTCATGAACAAAGCTTCATGTTCCTCATCTTTATTCATTTATACATTTGTCTATTTATGCTGCCATTAAATCTTTAATAATAATATTTTTAAAATTCATGAACTCAAAGACCAAGAACAAGACCCTTTTATATTCCTGACATCTGTCCACAGGTTCCTGTCATAAACGGAACATGTGCCGGACTCCATTTGTGTTGCATGTCAGACTTCCACATACCTATTCAGCTCTTAAGCCCCACAATGCACCAGTGATCATTGTTGGTCCAGGAGTGGCCTTCATTCTGTATTGTCATCTACATAAATCAGAAAAATAAAATAAGATTGAGATTTTTAGGTATCTCTAACATTCATTTTTATGATTACATCCACCAAGACCAGACTCCTATCATTGACTGAGCTCAGCGTTTCATATATGGGTTAATCAACACAATGTTTCATATTTAACAGTGACATCTCTAATCTTTTTTGATTACTAGAGGACCAGTGCCTGAAATTCATGCACGGGGGCGGGGAGAGTACCTTAGCCCAGTCTGTGTCCTCTTGCAGTTCAGAACCCCTCAGGGAACGTCCAGGACCTCCTCGTTCCTAACCACCCGCCTGCTCGCTGCTCCTTAGCGCTGCCCCGGAGGTGGGAGAGGCTCCTGCCACAGCCACTGCACTCGCGAGCCTTGAGCCCAGGCCCACTGACCACCAGGAGGCAGCTCCTGCATTGAGTGTCATCATAGCGACCAGTCGTTCTGGTTGTTCTGCTGTAAAGGACACTTAGGCTTTTATTATATAATTAGTAACAATTTTTAATAATAAGGGAACATCTTAAGAAAATAGAACACAGCCCTGGCTGGTTTGGCTCAGTGGATAGAGTGCTAGATTGCAGACTGGAAGGTCCCAGGTTCAATTCCAGTCAAGGGCACCTGCTTGGTTTGTGGGCTCCATCCCAAGTAGGGGGCGTGCAGGAGGCAACCAATCAATGATTCTCTCTCTCGTCATTGATGTTTCTATCTCTCTCTCCCTCTTCCTTTCCCTCTGAAATCAATACAAAATATATTAAGAAAAATAAAATTAAAGAAAGAAAACACAGTTAAAGCAAAAAGAACACTGGCTATTACTCCCATTGGCCTCCATGCTCCTGCCAGACATGGACCCAGAGCTCCTGCAGGGAAGATGCTGACATCACACTGAGTGCGTCCACCCTACGGAGTACAAAGCACAACAGAGCCAAAGAAGCCATCGAGACATTCTCTCCATTGCCCCCCATCCCACCAGGACGTAGTCGGCCATGCACATAATGGGGAATCTGTGAGTGCGTCCATTTTACTTTCTCTTAAGTGACTAAACAACATCAATATGGCCCCTGACAGACTATGAACATTGGTTGTTGCTTATTACGATCTATATCAAATTTAGCCAAAAAAACAGCGTCCTTATACTGTTTATTTTCATTCATCTTCAGCGTTTCAAAATCTATATAAATAGTATTTCTTATCAGATCACATATTTTTATAATTGGAAAATGTTTTAATCCATCCTCTGTAATATATTTATTGGTATAGTCACTAATTCAATTATATTTATAGAATAAAAATGAGTGAAAAACGTAATAGAACGCTGTATAGCCTGGTATTTCAGTCACATGAAATGGATTCATTTTTTTGTTGGACCTCAGAGTTCCTGTGGTATTCATTGCATATGACTAAAATGCCAGGAGTCATCATCATTTGCTCTTTTTTTATCTACTGTCATCTATGTTTTTTATTGGTTAAAGTGACTAATAAAAAAATAAACATAAATGAAGAAAAAATCTCAAATAATATCCTGGAATATCCCTAACATCCATCTAATTTTTAATTGATTTTTATTGTTGAAAGTATTACTGATGTCGCCCATTTTGTCTCCATTACCTCCCTCTACTATTCATCTATTGAATCATTTCCACTGAAACCAAACTCATTAACCGAACTCAATGTTTCAAATGTAAATTAATCATCATATGGTTTTCTATAAATAACATGATTTTGACATGATTGGGCTTCTTTGATTATATTTAATACTTTTAGTAATACAAAAGCATTTTTTAAAACACCCAGTCCAATACAGGAACACTGACCATTACGGCATTACTCACGTTACTCTCCATGCTTCTAACACGCCGATGGATCCACAGAGCAATGACCACAGAAGATGCTGCAACCAGCCCAAATGTGTCCTTTCTGAGGAGTATAGAACAGAAACAATGATAAAAAAAATTTAGTTATTTAGTCACTCATTAATCTAGAGGACATTCATTTCAATTTACACTAAGGAAATAAACAACTCAGAACTTGTCCTTCACCTAGAAAAAGAACACTGACTACCACTTATTACTGTCTATGTCATCTTTAGCCAAAGACTTAACAGTCATGTGCCATTTACTTCCCTTTGGGACTTCACTGTTTCCAAATTTATTAATAGTACTCGTTGCCTCACAATGTACTTTTATAATTGGACAATACTTCATTCATCTTTATTTATACTTATTCAATTATAATAATAAAATAAAGTAAACCCAAAGACTAAAACCATCCTTGCATATTCCTAAATTCTGTCTATGGGCTCCTTTCAAACGAAGAGAAGGCACCGGGTTGCTCTGCGCTGGACCTCAGAGTTTCAGACACATTATAATTTATCATCCTCACCTCAAATGCCACTGGTTCTCATCACAGGCCCAGGACCAGCACACATTCCCTTTGTTCATTTACAACTTGTTTGTTAATTCATTAATTCACGCTCATCATACAGTGAATTAATAAGCAAATCACTCAAACCAACACAAGTCCTTTGACAATCACTCACATGGGTGACCATGCTCCTGATATTCAGAGGCGAGCAGAAGGCTGGAGCCCAGGAAAGACACTGACGTCATCAGTGGGTCCATTCTGAGGAGCACAGAGTGGAGCAGTCAATAAAAAAAAAATAATTCCTCTAAATGGGTACTTCCTTCCCACAGTGCATTTACTAAGTTGAGTAGGTATTTCTTAATTCTTCATTATGTATTTTTACCTATGAAAGGGACCAACCTCAAACTTGAAACTGATCCAGAAGAATAAAATTGACTTAATTATCCTCACCTACATAACCCTAGGCCAAAGAAGTAAAACTTTTGATTGATTTATATCTAAATGGGCACTGATGTTTTTTTTATTTTTATGTAGTATGTTTTATATCACAACATGTTCATAATTGGACAATGCCTCTCCTTTTATCTAAGTATTATTTTTATTTGATGAGTTTATCAATGATGCATTACTAATAATATATCTAAATCTACAAATTCAAAATAAGAACATGACCTTTGTGTATTTCTGACATGTCTATGGCGTCATTTCCAAAGAGGAATGAGACTAATTATTGTGCTGTATCTCAGCTTTCAGACACTTATTATCATCCATGGCTCACCTCACTGGTCCATGTTCAGGTTTCTCTTTTTTGATCATTCAAGTCTATATTGGTATCACTAAAAAGTAAGTACATTATTCACACACAAAAAAAAACCAAAGAGCTGGGGCCTTGAATGTACCCACTATCAGCCCAAGCAATCACGTCCCATACAGATCACATCTCTTCCATTAATCAACCTCAATGTTACATTATGGATTGACCAGCATGTTCCATATCATGTTGATTGCTTGGACAATAATTAAGTTTTTAATTAATTTAATAATTTTTAAGGCCACTGCGCATACTCTTAATCGAGTGACCCGAACCAAGATAACATCGTGGACTATTCATTTCTCACGTTGGTCTCTTTCTTCACACGGAGGCAACGTGACAATCTTGATCACAGCAGAAGCTGAAATCAAAAGACTGAGACGTTTTCTCCATTGATCCATTGTTTCCACCATTCACATACACAATCATTTAGGTATTTATTCCAAATAATAATAGTAATGTATACTTATCCTTCTCTTAATAAAGTAACTGTCAAAATATTAACTATTACTTAACACAACCTATAGTATATATCATACTTCATCAAAATGTAATACACCTGGTATATTTACTATTCATTCCAACATGTATTAATATCATTTTTATTTATTAGATATTTTAATAATAAATAATGCATCACCCTCTTAATCTTTGTCCATTTGTTTATTTGTTCATTTATTCTGCCTTTTCTATTGTTAAAAATCCATGGCCACAAGCCCAAGAAAATGATCTTTGTATATCCCTGACATCTGTCTGGACTATAGATTCCCTTCAAACAACTGGAGTGGACGAGATGCCCTTGGTGCGGCCTCAGGACTCCAGGCAAATAATATCCATTGTATTTGTTCATATGCACCACTCATCAACATTAGTCCAAGTTTTGCCCTTTTGTTCTTCATCTTTTTGAGATTAATTCAGTAATTCATTAATAATCACAAAGTAAATTAATCAAGGGTAAAAACCCAAATTTCCTGAAACTCCCTATCCTCTGCCGAAAGAATTATTTCCTGCAGAGATTAGATCTCTTTCTGTACTTGGCCTCAATGATTCATGTATCAATTCATCAACATCACGCTTTCTATCAACACCAGCTTCGCAAGTAGCTATGGCTGGATTTCTGTGATTACATTTCACAGGTTTTTATACAATAAATACCCTTGGGCAAGCCACCAACCTCATCAAGGAATGTGGCTGTAACTCATGGTCCCCACACAGAGGCAACAATGATGTTTTTGATCACGGGGATCAGAGCGGAGCCTTCCCAGCAGCTAGCGTCTACCCTGAGGAATACAAAGCAGAGCAGATAAAAAACGGGTGAAGGCATTCTTACATTGATCATTGCTTCCCACCTGTCATATTCTTAGTCATTTAAATATTTACTAGTTGATGTTAATAATTAACTGTCTCTTCTAAAAGAAAGAACATGGAATTCACTGCTGATCGGAAGCAGCAACACCTACTGTTCCTGTTAGCGAAGGAGGTAACACCCATGACACACTGGTTTCCTAAGGGTCATTATACTAATGGTATTTCTTGTCTCAGGTCATATTTTTATAATTAGACAATGCTTCACAGTCTTCGTCTTTACTCATTTCTGTAACTGTATAGATTACTTATTGATTTTTTTCATAAAACAGTAAAAATTAATGAGGCCCAGAATTCCAAAAACAAGATCCTTGTGTATTCTTCATCTTAATCTTTCTACAGGATCATTACCAACAGAACATAGCCTCTATCTCTTCGTATTGTCCCTGAGAGTTGCAGATACACTCTATTCATTGCCCATGACACACCCTACCAGTTGTCCAAGATTTGTCCTCTTGCCCTCATTCACGTTTCTTGATTTACTAACTTTCATTTGACTAATAACAAAATAAATTTACATGATCATAATAATTCAAGAACAAAGCTCTTAAGTCTCCCTAACATCTGTCTACAGCATAATTTCCCTCAAAACTATCATTCATCAATGTTAGTGCTGCACAAATCCATAAAGGAATATGTTCCACATGAACCCCATAGTGGGCCGTGGCTAGCTTCTTTCCTCATACTTAACACTTTTTATGAACGATATAGTTACTGTTCTTAAACAAATCACCCACACCAACACAAGAGATCTGGCTGTTACTCACACTGGTCTCCCTGCTCCACACAGAGAGTTCTCGGCCATGGCAGAAGGACTAGATCAGCTATGACCATTCACTCTGAGTATAAGCAATACAGATAACAAAATATTAAGACATTCCTGCCATAAATACATACGTTTCTCATTTCATTTTCTTAGTCATTTAGGAATTTGGAAAGCGATTATTTATTTTTCTCGAAAGTACAGGAACCACTTGAACTTACGACTGACTCAAAGCAAGAATACAGGCTACTATACGTCTCCACCTTTACTATTCGTACCCAAAAAAGTAACACCTTCATCTATTTATTGCTTAATGAACACCAGTGGTTCCAATTTATATCAATAATAATTCTAACCTCACAATATACTCTTATAATGTGACATACCTTACCCTTTTTATACTGGTATTTATTTATTCTTTCATTTATTCACTTATGATAAAATTAAAATCCATGAAGCGCCAAAGGCGGAGTTCTAATCTTTAAATATAACTGAACTCTACCCATAGGCTCATTCCCATGGATAGAAACACTTCAGTTCCTTGTGGTAGTGATCCTCAGAAGAGCTCAGATGATTTGATCATAAAAACATCTTTCAGAATGCATCCCACCCTCGTCCTTGCCCCATGGTTGGCCTTTTTCATTCATTTACACACCTTTTCTGTATTTACATTGAGCCTGGCATCAGAGCTAAAACACGGACCAGTACCTGTATCCCTTTGGTGCTCCTTAGAATGAAAATGGGCTGCGTCTTCCTCAATGAAGGCATTTTAGGGAAGACCTACAAATAGAAATGTAAAGAGCGATAAAAAGTAGTGTCACGGTCTTGTTCTATTTTTAAAATCATCCTAAACGTTATTAACTCAAATTAACCCTATGCTTTGCCTGCTCAGTATTAGTACCAGCCAGTCCGTGTTTGCTTAGATTCGTGTATGCAGCCATTGACTCATTGTAAATATAGAATCCTAAACTAGAGGTCACCTCGAGACCTTGGTTTTTTCAGAATGTTTAAATCAGGTCTGGTCCCCCCATTTTGTGGAGTATAAAGATGATGTTAAAAGAACGAGACATTTTCTCCACTGAACTATGCGTTTCGCCTTTCATTTACTTAGACTTTTACATATTTATTAATATGTGTTACCATGTTTTTCTTAATATAACAAAAAACCTAGGACTCACCTTGATCCCGAGGAAGGGAATTAACTATTATTACCTATATCTGACTGTATCGAAACATTGTTCTCCAGGCAGCATCAGTGGACCTTGGGAAGATGTAAGAAATGCAGATTCTTGGACCCCATACCAATTCTACAAAACCAGAAATGCTGAGAGGACCACAGTCTGGATTTTAACCAGCCCCCAGGTGATTCTGAAACTCTAGTTTGAGAAACATTGCTCTATATTACCTTAACTTAACCAAAGAGCTAACTAACACCCTTAAGCTATTGATTTCTTAATACACTGCAGTATTTCAGAATTATATGAAAAGTACAGGGGGGCCCTAACTGGTTTGGCTCAGTGGATAGAGTGTCGGCCTGCGGACTCAAGGGTCCCGGGTTCGACTCCGGTCAAGGGCATGTGCCCTGGTTGCGGGCACATCCCCAGTGGGTGGTGTGCAGGAGGCAGCTGATCGATGTTTCTCTCTCATCGATGTTTCTAGCTCTCTATCCTTCTCCCTTCCTCTCTGTAAAAAATCAATAAAATATATTTAAAAAAAAGAAAAGAAAAGTACAGGGGGGTAAGGGCATGAGTGGGGGGGAGAAGGGGGGTAATCTGGCAGTAAGGACACATATGTAATAACTTAATAAAATAATTTAAAAAAGGAAATTTCTGTCTCACAACATTTTTTTAATTAAACCAGCTTTACTTTTTCTATCTATTTCTTATTAATATTTTTATTAATTTCAGAGAGAGGGAGAGAGAGGGAGGGAGGGAGGGTGGGAAGGGGGAGGGAGGGAGGGAGTCATTGATCAGCTACCACTGGTATGCCCTCTACTGGGGACTAAGTCCGAAACCCAGGCATGTGCCCTGACCAGGAATGAAACCATGACCTCCTAGTTCACAGGTCAATGCTCAACCACTGAGCCACACTGGCCGGACTTTCTATCTCTTTATCTAACTATCTATCATATATCTAATCTTTTTCCTGATTCTTTCATTTATTCCCTAAGAATATTGCAATAAATAGCCAAGTTCCACTTAAACTTCCTAATTAGATTCTTGAAAATTAGTAAAATCTAACTCAAGCCTTATTCCCACAAGTGTAATATACCATACCCCTTTTTGAAATGAACATCAATAATGCAGGAATGAATTCATCATGAGACATTTTCAGGATTCACATCATGGATCCTTGTTCTCTAGAGATATGAGGGAGGACAGCCATGATCCCACTATCCACTGGGCATCCAAACACTGTCAGTATCTTATGTCTTCCTATGGATTATGTCACTGAATTAATAGCTTAGATGTTTCCCCCAGAGGAATGCTTAAAAGAGGAGGTATACAACTGACAGGGGTTAATCAGTAGCTTTGAAAGTGAATGTAAAAGTCTCAAACTTGAAAAAAATTGTATTGTATGCATGCATATTAGCATCAGCAACGGACACAGAAACTGGGGCAGTGGGTGCTTGCCCTCAGGGGTGGGGGGAGTTAATCAGGGGGAAAAGAAGACATATGTAAAACTTTAGACAATAAAAAAATAATAAAATAAAATAAATTGTATTGAAACTGATTACTTCATAAAATGTGCTACATAGCACATCTTCATCAAAGATCCATATTTTAAGTACATAGCAACTAATAGCTTTATCTTCCTTTCATTCAATTCATAAAAAACTTTAGAAACTATTAATTTTTAAACAAAATCAAAACTATTTAACTTGCCCAAAACCCAGAACAGAAATGGTATTGTGTATCTGTCTAATTAATTTGCTTCAATCCAACTGATAAGAGCAATTTTTTTTTTCATGAGGAGGATATAACATGAGTAGAATGATAAAGGATGATGTTTCAAAATATACTCATCACTGGTCAGGGGCTCTGTCCCATTTTTCCTATTAAATTATTAACCTGTTTGTTAATTACTAATAAAAAAAATTAGCATGTCTGTGTACACACTCAAGATGATAACCCCGACTCACTGTAACTGCAGGTGCTCACTGGCATGAGTACTGGGGAATAATACACTTTTTCCAAATTCATTGTAGAAAAATGGACAGAGTTGGAAATCTTTAAGGTGCGCAGCGTGATGGATTGATTTACACTGTGGAAATGACTACCCATGGGGCACTGTGGAGCCAAGTGGATTGGTCTTAACTGTCATTGGACATATTTTTGTCACTGGTTCATGCTCGGCCATCTTGAATGTAGTTAATTGATTAAATTATATAATCATTTTACTATTAAGTTTTTAAAAAACGCCTGCTACATAGTTACCGCACAGAACACAAACACTGACAAATGCATGTCTCTTCTGCTCAGGCACAAAAGCCTCTCCATACTGTTCAGGGACTTCAGTTCTTTGGGAATGGATTGGGAATGGTGTTTGTTTCATGAATTATGCCATCTTCCTTCCCCATTGGACCCTATTTATCCTTCATTTATTCATACATTTGTGGTTATTACTGCATGAACTTTTAATAAGACATCAAATCTGTTTCGCACTGGACCTTGGAGTTCTAGCTAAGCAGCACTCGCCCTTGACCCACCTGCCGCCAGTATTCACCCTCTTGTTCTTCATCCAGTGTCCTTTTGTGAAGAGAGAAATCATTAATTCATTAATAATAAATATATAACAAATTAATTTTAAAGTAGCTTTCATATCCCTAAACATACGATACAAAATCATTTTCTAAAGAGCAAATAGTCTAGGTCTGTTCTGCTAATGAATCTCGGTGTTGAATATATGGATTAGTCAATTACTTTCTTCAGTGTAACCTCTTTATTCCTAATCCACGATTGGCATGGACTAATCTCTACCATCTGTCTATAGAATTATTTCCCTCAGCAACTCATCCCTTCTGTTAAATAACCTCACTATTTTGTATATAAATTAATAAACCTAGTGCTTCACAGTAATTGCATTTTGATTGGCATGCACTGATTATATTTCACACTTCTTATTAATAGAGTGAATACCCTTAAACCACCCAAACTGAGACAAGAACGTGAATATTACTCACTGACACAGAGATTCATGGTCGAGACCATCACCAAGAAGAATCCTGACATCAGTTAGGGTGGGTCCGATCTGGAGTACAGAGCACAGTAGGTGGTTAAAAAAGTTGAGATGTCTTACCTACTGATCCTTGCATTTAACTTTTTATTAGTCATGTAGGATAACTAGCAATGTCGGAAAATGTCTAAATTCTCCCAAGTGACCAAGTAACAGTGACTTTGCCACGGACACAGAATAAGAACACTTTCTGTTACTATGAAATATTGCCTATAAAATCTATAGCCAAAGAGGTAACACGTGTGGACCATTATTTCCTGATGCACAGGCGTTTTTTTCTGTGTAGATGCATAGTGTTTCTTATCTAACTACATATCTTAATATGTGGGCAATTCTCATGATCTCCATCTTTACCTCTGTTTTATTTGATTATTTCATTGCTCCAGTTATAAATAGAATGACAATACATGAATGTAAATAAAAACAAGATCCTCCTAGATTCCTGAATTGTCTAGGGGACGCCTTCATACAGGGCAAAGGACTAGTATGCGTTTGTGTTGGAAGCCAGATGCGTGTTCTGCGTATGTAACTCACACACCACCAGGAGTCATCGTTGATCCACGATGTCATGGTCCCTCCTTTCCTCTAATATTTTCTGTAATGTGTAGAGAGAAATTTATTCATTTATCAATATAATTTTGAGATCCTATTGTTCATAAAAACTCAAGAAAAGCCTTAATATCCCTCATCTTTGTATCAAATCATTCTCACATAAATCTCTCTCATTGAAGAATGTATATTCTTTGTATATATATTCACCGGTATAACCAATGTTATATCAATGAATAAAAGAAATCTCACATTTGTCACTGGGTTAGAGTTGGCTTGCTTTGATTATATTTCACACTTTTTAATGAGACAGTGAATAGCCATTAAAAAAAATGTTGGAACTGAGACAAGAACTTACTTATAAATAGAGGCAACCAGAGAGCTCATGACGAGGGAAGATGCTGGAGTTAGCTCCTGAGCATCCAGTCTCAGGAGCACAGGGCACAAAACGGCACAGAGAGATGACACCTGATCTCCACTGCTCCCTGACGCCCACATTTCATTATTCGTTGATTAATGATCAGATTTGTTCTTCTCTTAATAAATTAAACATCAGAATTGTAACTGACTCGGGGCAGTAACTATTACTTATCATTTTACATCTCATTCTTACTCAAAGATGTAATATACTTGACCCATTTAATATTGATTGCAATATACATCCGTATTATTTTTCTTCTATACATTTTAACGAGGAACTATACTTCACCCTCTTCATCCATATTTATTTTGTCATTTATTCTTATATAATAATATTTTGTAAAATTTATAAACACAAAACCAAGAAGAAGAGCTCTGTAAATTCCTGACGTCTGTCTACACAATCACTTCTAACAGAAAGAAGGGACCAGGTTTCTTTGTGTTAGACCTCAGAGTTCCAAACACATTCGTTTTTACTGTATATGTTTGACTCATCTGCCACCCATCATCATCACTGTGACAGGCTGGAATTCTTTTCTTCATTCTCATCAATACCTGTTTACTGATCAATTTATCAATTCACTAATAATTTAAAAAATACCTGTGAATAATAAATACTCAAGGACAAGATTCTTAATATCTCTAATCTTTACCTATAGAAGTATTTGCCTCAATGAATATGCGTGTTATTAATCAGCTTCATTGATACAAATACCTATTAGTCGACATCAAGTTTCATGTCAATTGCATACTTGTTATGGGAGTATGACTAGCCTTCTTTGAACACATTTAATACTATTTCATAGCATTACAGTGACTACTCTAAACAAACAAGCTGAACCAAGGGAAGAATTTGGCTATGACTTACATGCACCTCTACAGAGGGCCGACCAGTGGAGCTCCTGATGATGGCCAAGGGCTCAGTCAGCTACAGTGTGTCTGTGCAAAGGAATACAAAGCAGAGAAGATGATAACAAAATTGAGAGACAATCTACTGAGGCACACAGTCACCTTCCCTTTAGCCAGTCACTCGGGAATATAATATGTACTCATGAACAAACCAAACAATATCAAACTTGACACAGACCAAGAATCAAAAACTTTAACCATTATTTACTGTCTGTATCATTCTCAGCCAAAGAGGGAAGACAAGCGAACCATTTACATTTCTTACTGAATGACATTATTGTCAATAAGCAGTAGAAATGTTTATTGTCTCACCCTCCTCATCTTATTTATTCTTGTTCATTGGTTCTTTTGGAACCATTTATTAAAATAGAATCAAAATTCATGCAAACGAACCAAGAAATTGGTCCTTTTTCATTCCCTAATAGCTGTCTATAGGATCAATTCAAACAAAGGCACTATGTCTCTCTTTATTGGACCTCAGAGTTCCAGACACGTTGTATTCATCGTTTCCGTAACTCTTAACACCAGAAACGGTCATCATTGGTCCATACTGTGGCCTGTTTGTCTCCATTCTCATTGCTCTATCTCTCATTAATTATCATCAATATTTCAAATGTGCATTAGTAGATATAATGCCCCAATGTCTCATATTTATCATTTCCTATGGTTGGTGTGGGGCTTAAATTTCACACTTTTAGCAATACAATGAATACCCTTTTTAAAAATTCTTAAACAAACACAAGAACTGTAACCTTTACTCACATTTCATCTCAATGCTTTACACAGAGGAAACCATAGATCTTGTTACCATGGAAAACACTTAAATCAGCTTGAGCATGTTGATTCTGAGGAGTACAAGACAGAGCAGATAATTAAAAATTGAAACCTTTTCTCCATTAGTTGATTTCTTTCTCATTTCCTTTTATCAGTTATTTAGGTATTTACTTCTTTGGAACATATATATAAATAAAATATAAATATACATATTAAAAATTAATGTCCTCAACTCAAGACTGACACAGGCTAATAACACTGTATAGTAATTTCCAGTGTCAGTGGTCATATAATCCTTAGAAAAGAGGTAGTGCACTTGGTCCATTTATTAATTCAAATCAGTTTTTCATTTCATGTTAATTGTATTTCTTGCATCACCATATATATTTATTTGATAAGGCTTCATCTTTGTTTTATTTAGTGATATATTTGTTTCTTGGTTCTATCATTGATTCATTGATATTAATAATAATATACTAGAAATCCATGAATCCGACATGACAACAACAATTTCCTTGCATATTTCTAATGAGAGAGGAAACAGACTAGATTTGGTTCAGTTTTGGACCTCAGACTTCCAGACACATAGCAATCATAGTACCTCCTTCATATGCCATCAGTGATCATCATTGGTCCAGCGATGGGCCTCTTTTTCCTCATTCTCACCTAGTTAATTGTTCAGTCTATGACTAATAATTAAACACATATCTGTGAATCACAAAAATGCAAGGACAAGGGCCTGAAGATTGTTGTCACACTCCTTTAGGGCCAAGGCTTATTGATTCTACCTCTTTTCATGCATCATCCCCATGGCTCCAAAGGTAAAGCAGTCAACGTAATGTTTCGTACATTTCCAGTTTAATCACTGGGCCATCGTTGGTCTTTTTTGAACTTTCTAAATTACTACAGTGATATCCTAAACAAACTCCCCTGCCAAGACAAGACCTTTGACGGTTACTCACATTGGCCTTCATGCCACTGCATGGAGCTTGCTGGATCCCCCTCAGGCGTTTTCATGCAAAGCAAAGGAGACAATAACAAGATGGAAACATTCCATTTAGTCAATCATCTTGAATATAGTTATGTGGGCTAACACTTAATATCGTACTTTTAGTGACCAGAATAAGATCGAAGACGGAAGATACTGGAACCATTTCTATTTGGTCATGAAATACAGTATTTTCAATAAACTGGAATATTTTTTATTCCTTCTCCACAGATTAAGAGTATATGATGTGGTCGAGCGTCAGCCTCTGAATCAGGAGGCTGAGGTTTGATTCCCGATCAGGGCACATGCTCAGGTTGTGGGCTTGGTCCCCAGTGGGGGGTGTGCAAGAGGTAGTCAATTAATTTTTCTCTCTCATCACTGATGTTTCTCTCTTTCTCTCCCTTCCTCTCCGAAATCAATTTAAAAAATTTTTTTAAAGAGTGTATGTTATTCATCTCTGATTTTTTAAATTTTACATTGATTCTGAAATTGATCCATTTATAACAACATAATAAAAATCCACTCATTTCTACATTTGTATCAAATAAATCATAAATTCATTAATAATTAAATGAACACATGACTCAAGATATCCAAGGACAAGATTGTTGAGTATCTCTCACATTTGTCTATAGAATCATTTCCCCTAGAGACTAATTATTTTTCATTAATCAACCTCAATGCTGTACATTATTAATAATATAATGTTTATCATTTGGCCATAGTTCATTTTTCATTATGTTTAATATTTTTAATAATTCAGTAAATGTTTAAACAAATAATACAGCCTAAGACGACAACTTAATGAACTTCACTATTTTCAATAAATGTTCTTTTCCATCATTCTTATCTGTATAAGTTCATTTATTAATTCATTGATTCACTAATATCAAATTTTAAAACTATATGATTCATATAAACAAGAATAAGAGTAATAAATATTCCACATATAGGACCACTTGCCATATTGATATTATCTCTTTAATTATCATCAATATTTCATATATATAATTAATAAAGATAATCTTCAGATCAATCCCATATTTATAATTCATGATAGTTGGCATCTTAGACTATATTTCACATTCCTGATGACATAGGCATATTTGAGAGAGAAAAATCTCAAAGATGTGAACTGCACCAATGTATAACTCACATTGGTCTCTGCTCACACCAACAGGCAACCACAGCACGTGACCACAGATGGCGCTTCAGTCCGCTCCAGTGCGTCCTTTCTACGGAATACAAAACCGAGCAGACGGTGAAAAAATTAAGACCTTCTCTAAATTGACCCTTTTCCCCCTTATTTCATTTACTCAGTCATAACGGCATTTATTATGTTTCCTTATTTATACACATATATAAACAGAAGTATAAATATAATAATCTGACTCCTTAGAAGAATGCCTTGTCCATTTCTCTCTTATCAGATTTTTCCATTTACATTAGTATTTCTTGCCTCACCATATATATTCATAGTTGATAAGACCAACTTAGTGAAGCCTTGTTTCCTTAGTGATATATTTGTTTATGGGTTTTATCACTGATTCATTGATATTAACAGTAATATACTAGAAATCTATTAGTCCAAAATTACAAGAGCAAATAGGAACATTTGCCAGAGAGGAAATAGATTAGGTTTTCTCTTGTTTTAGACCTCAGACTTCCAGACACATGGCAATCATAGGACCTGCTTCATACGCCATCACTCATAATCACTGGTCCAGTTTTGGGTCCCATTTTCTTATCTACATGTTTATACATTAATTCATTAATCGACTAATAATAATTGGATGCATATCAATGAATCATAGAAGCTCAAGAGCAAGAGCCTTAGAATCTTTATCATTTTTAAAGAATCATTGGCTAATTGAATTTTATTAATCGTCTACATAATTTAAAAGAGATTAGTAAACATAATATTTCATATATTTCCACCTTAATCATTGGAACATAGTTGGTATTTTTTCTTATATGGAATATTTTAAAATATATACACAGAGAATACCCTAAACAAACCACCGAAACTAAGATGAAAACACTGAAAATTACTCACGTTGGTCTTCATGGATAATGCTTTATTCAGCTTGGGTGTGTCCATCTAAAAAGTAGAAAGCAGAATAGATAACACGATTGAGATATTTTCTTTGCATTTACATTACATTATTCGGTGATTAAGTTATATATTATTTGGGGGTAATATTTATTGAACTTTCTACTAACTCCAATATTGCTCATTTTTTATATCATCTATAACATCCTCAGTTAAAGTTATGTTTATATCCACTCTCATTTATGTTTATTAATTAATTCCATCAATTTATCTGATCATAATAAGATAAAAAAATATGAAGCACAGCAAAACTTAGAGCATGAGCCTTGACTAGTCCTATATCTGACTATAGTATCATTTATGACATCAATATAACTTTCATTAATCATCCTCAAAGTTTCATATAGGGATCAATCACTATAATGTTACATATCAATTCCATATTTAATAATGGACCAAGGTTGGCTTTCTTTGGTTATAATTCACACTTTTCAAATACAGAGTACATGTTCACAAAACTCACACTTATTTCTATGCACCAAACAGACAGACAACAGACATCTGAGACCACGGGGCAATCCGGAGTTCAGGTCCAGCGCATCCATCCTGAGAAGTGCAAAGCACAGAGGGAGATGAAAAGTTGAGACTTTATCTACACTAACTTTGCTTTCTGCATTTAATTGACTCGGCAACTTAAATATTTACTCATTGTCATAACTTACAGTGCTTCACACATTCGTATTAATTTACTTGTGTTTTTTAGTTCTTTCACTAATCTATGCTCATAGAATCATTATCCATGAACACAAAAAGTGAAGAACATAATCTTTGCCTGTTACTAACATCTGTCACTATGGTCATTTCCAACAGAGGACATAGACTAGATTTCTTATTGTGTTGGACCTCAGAGTCCCGACATACAGTACTCATCATCCATGACTCATACCCCAGCAGTCGTCATCATTGGTCCAAAATTGGTCCTCTTCTTCTCCATTAATTTCTAATTTTCTTTATTAAGTAATTTATTACTTCACTAATCAATAAATAGGTAAATCACAAAAACTTAACAAGATTTTTAAGTTTAATAGCCATTGATCATTTATCAGCCTGATTACATCTTTTATTAATTAGTATTTTGTAAATATTGATTAATCAGCACAATGTTCATCTGGCATATGTTACTACGACATCATGAGAATGTCTAATTTATCGTTGGGCCAGGGATGGTCTTCTTGAATTCCTTTAACAATCCAGGAAATATTCTTCAAGAATTACCCAGATCAAGACGAAGTCTTTGACTGTACTCACATGGGTCTCCATGCTCCTCACACATGGAGGCGATGAGAGAGCTTCTCACATGAAAGACGATTAAATCTGCAGGGAACGATCACTCTGAGAGTACAAAGCAGAACAAATGATTAAAATATGAAAATATTCCTTCTTTTATCCTGAATTCTCCCTATCATTTTATTAGACATTTAAGTCTGTATTAAATTCTGAATTTTTTTCTTGAGAAAATAATGTTGAAGAAAGCACAGAACGAACAAGAGCAAGGACTATTATTTGTAGTGTGGTATCATTCTTTAGATAAAGAGGTAATGCCTTTAAGACATTCATTTCTTAATGAACTTTAGTGTTTTTAATA